>ML425125.1:4123-72458 GCA_005239525.1 Nicotiana knightiana
CGAAGTCATTTACATTCTACTCCTCCCCAGAATCTGGTGTTACAATTTCACGAACACACTATGATTTTCTACAAACATGAGCCTGAAAGAAATTTACATCTATTTTAGGAAAGAAAGAAAAACAGTAATAAAGAGACGTAGAAGGGGACGCCAGGGCCTCCGGACGCCAGGGCCTCCGGACGCCAGCAGGACTACCTTGGGTCTCAAACTTTGAACCTGAGCTAAATCTCTCAGTCAGCCACAACCTGCTCTGAAATCTGCACAGGAAGTTCAGAGTGTTGTATCAGTACAACCGACCCTATGTACTGGTAAGTGCCGAGCCTAACCTCGACGAAAGTGTGACGAGGCTACGGTGGGATACCCACAATCTATGCTACAGTCGATAAATAATAAGGCAGAAAAGAAGACAGTAATTTAAAAGCAGTAAATTGCAAGACTAAGTACGTAACTTCGGTGTCTTATCAATGTCCACCTATAACAAATCCTTAGACGAAATGTAAAACATCGAGTAACTTACACAGTCAACGAAGAATAAATAAACACATATATTGATGCGGCGCGCATACCGATCCAATCAGTCCTCCCTTATTCCTCCGTAAAAATTACAATAAAAGTAAATAATATATATATATGTTGTAGGGTGCAACCCGATCCCACTAATCCTCCCTTATTCCTCCATAACAATTTACAATAACAGTAAATTATATATATATATATATATAATTTACTGTTATTGTAAATTGTTATGGAGGAATAAGGGAGGATTAGTGGGATCGGGTTGCACCCTACAACATATATATATATTATTTACTTTTATTGTAATTTTTACGGAGGAATAAGGGAGGACTGATTGGATCGGTATGCGCGCCGCATCAATATATGTGTTTATTTATTCTTCGTTGACTGTGTAAGTTACTCGATGTTTTACATTTCGTCTAAGGATTTGTTATAGGTGGACATTGATAAGACACCGAAGTTACGTACTTAGTCTTGCAATTTACTGCTTTTAAATTACTGTCTTCTTTTCTACCTTATTATTTATCGACTGTAGCATAGATTGTGGGTATCCCACCGTAGCCTCGTCACACTTTCGTCGAGGTTAGGCTCGGCACTTACCAGTACATAGGGTCGGTTGTACTGATACAACACTCTGAACTTCCTGTGCAGATTTCAGAGCAGGTTGTGGCTGACTGAGAGATTTAGCTCAGGTTCAAAGTTTGAGACCCAAGGTAGTCCTGCTGGCGTCCGGAGGCCCTGGCGTCCGGAGGCCCTGGCGTCCCCTTCTACGTCTCTTTATTACTGTTTTTCTTTCTTTCCTAAAATAGATGTAAATTTCTTTCAGGCTCATGTTTGTAGAAAATCATAGTGTGTTCGTGAAATTGTAACACCAGATTCTGGGGAGGAGTAGAATGTAAATGACTTCGATTTCTATATATCTTACGGTTATTCCGCTTTATTTTGTCTAATTACTGTTAATTACTAAAAATTGACATAAATGGCTAAACAATCTCTAATGTTGCCTTGCCTGACAAGTGTGATGTTAGGCGCCATCACGATCCCGATGATGGGTATTTCGGGTCGTGACAGCCTCACACTTTCTCCCTGGTTAATAGAATTCCTTACCCGATCTTCTGTGTTCGACCAAAACATAGAGTCAATTTCCACGATTTGGGATTTTAAAATAAACCGGTGACTTGGTACACCATAAAATATTCCAAGTAGTGACTCTGAAATTAATTAAATAATCTCATTTCGAATAATGTCACTTAAATTGAAAAAACTCTCATATCCCCCTCGGGAAAAAGGAGGCGTGACATCTCTGTTACAAAATGGTTATGTTATCACTAAAAGAAAAGATTTATAAACTGTAACTGTCATGACCCAATTTCCACCGTCGGGACCGTGATGGCGCCTAACATTGAACCCGCTAGGCAAGCCAACATTAATGTTTATTTACCTTATTCATTTATTTTTAAAAAATAACAGGTGACGTACAAATCAGCGAAAATAAAAGTGCCAGAGAAAACAAAGTCTAACAACTTAATTAAAGCAATTACAAAAATCATAATACTAAACCCAAGACAACTTCACGGACTGTCTATGAATACTACATTTAAAGGTCCGAACAAAATAAATACATCTGCCTCAAAATAAAGAAGAACGAATTGGAAATAAAGTAGGAGGGGATGCCAAGGCCTGCGGACGCCTATAGGAGTACCTCGGAATCTCCAAAAAGGCTGAAGGCAGCGTCCTCACTCTAAGGTCCGTAGAATCCTGTACCGGGATCTGCACAAAAGTGCAAAGTGTAGCATCAATACAACCGACCCCATGTACTGAGTAAGTATCGAGCCTAACCTCGTCAAAGTAGTGACGAGGCTGGGATACGACAACCAACTAAACCTGTGCAGTTTAATCATATACGAAGAAAATAATAACAACAAGAAATAAGCAGCTAAATACAAAGAAAGGGGAACATGCTGAGGGGGAAAAATATCAAATAATAAAAATAACAAAGTAGAGCAACTAAGTTGATATCAATTTAAACAACATAAGTAACAGCACAAAAACAAGTGCACGGCATCACCCTTCGTGCTTTTACTCTCATCCTCACGAAATAATAAATAGAATGCATTGCATCACCCTTCGTGCTTTTACTCTTATCCTCACAATAAATCTATAGGAACGGCATGGAATCACCCTTCGTGCTTTTAATATCATAATATGGCACGGATATCACCCTTCGTGCTTCTACTCTCATCCTCACAATAAATCAATAGAGACGGAACGGCATCACTCATCGTGCTTTTACCCTCATCCTCACAATAAAAAAATAGAAAACGGCATGACATCACCCTTCGTGCTTTACACTCTTCCTCACCCAAACAAATCAGTAACAACAATCCGGCAAGGAAATCAACAATACAAACAACAATAATAAATTCATAACGTCCCGGCAAAGGAGTCAACAATAGAATCAATATCATCCCGACAAGGGAAAACAACTATAAATACTCTCACCTAGTTACTCCATTTCGTATAGTAATTCTCAACTCGAACCAATGCTCAAAAATGATCAATACCAAAGAAATACCACCAACATAGATAATTGTCAAATTAAACTCAAGTAATGCTTAATGAAAAATCACATAAATCACAATATTTGACTCACGGCATGCTTGACACCAACGTATAGATACTCGTCACCACACCTATACGTTTCACATTATACTAACACGTAGCAAATAAGACAAAATACTTATTCCCTCAAGCTAGGGTTATGTCAAACACTTACCTCGAATTCCACGACCAAACTCAAGCCTCAATTACCGCTTTCCCTTTAGAATTCGCCTCCAATTTGATTGTATCTAGACATAATTAGCTTAACAATATCAATAAATTCTAAATAATTCAACCCCGATGCTTAATTATGAGTTTTCTATCATTCTTCCCAAAAATTCAAAAATCGACCCCGGGCTCGCTTGGTCAAAACACGAGGTTCGGACCAAAACCCGATCACCCATACACCCACGAGCCCGAATATATAATTAGTTTCAAAATCTGACCCCAAATCGAGGTCTAAATTCCCAAAATTGTAAAATCACTAATTCTCCTAAAATCCCTAATTTTCTACCCTTCAAGAACAAGATTTAGGCCTAAAAATCAAATGGGTGTTAATAGAAATGAAGAAAACGAGTTTAAGAACACAAACCTAGAACTTGGTGGTGAAATCCCCCTTCAAAAATTGCCCCTAAGCTTCCTTGGCTTTAAAAATATGAAGATATCGCTAAAATCCCGTTTTCCTACTGTTTTAAGCGTTAGGCGACAGTACTCAATGCGTACGCGTGAGCACTGACACGTTTGCGAAGGGCAGCCTATAAGAGGACTTATACATTCGCAGGACGAGTTGTGCATTCGCGAAGTCTTAGCCCTGCCCCGCCTTCGCGTTCGCGTACAAGGGGTCGCGTTCGCATAGCTCTCCTAGGTTCCTGGTCAGCCCCCTCCTATAACTGTGCGTTCGCGTTTGACCTGGTGCGTTCATGTAGAGTAATTTCTCCAATGCTCCGCATTCGCACTCAGGTCTATGCGTTCGCATAGAGAAAATCCCAGCCTTAGCCCCAGCCCCAGCCCCACTTACCCTTCGCGTTCACGTGAGTTACCACGCGTTCGCATAGAACAAAATACCAGATACCAGCAAACAACATTCTCACTAGATTTTTCTAAGTCCAAACCAATCTGACACCTAACCGAAACTTACCCGAGCCCTCGGGGCTCCAAACTAAACACGTACAAAACCTTAGAAACATCCTACGGACATACTCCTGCGAACAAACCGCCAAAATAACATCTTAAGCAACGAATTTAGCATAAAAATCAAAGGAAAATCTCAAGAACTTTCAAAGGACCTCCGTTTCATACCAAATTTTACATGCATCACTCAAATACTATATTAAACCAGTACCGGGTTTCGGAACCAAAATACAGGCCCGATACCATCAATTTCAAATATAATCAAATTTCCAAAAACACTTATAATTTCAGTAAAACAATTTCTTTCAAAAATTCATTTCTCGGGCTTGGGACCTCGGAATTCAATTCCGGGCATACGCCCAAGTCCCATATTTTCCTATGGACCCTCCGGGACCGTCAAATCATGGGTCCAGGTCCGTTTACCCAAAATATTGACCGAAGTCAACTTAAATTCAATTTTAAAGGCAAAATTACACTTTTTCTCATTTTTTCATATAAAAGCTTTCCGGATATACGCCCGGATTGCGCATGCAAAACGAGGTGAGATTAAAGGATGTTTTCAAGGCCTCGAACACACAGTTTTAACTTATAAAATGAGAGATGACTTTTTGGGTTATCATATTCTCTACCTCTAAAACAAATGTTCGTACTCGAACGGACATAGAAAAGTACCTGAATCGGGAAAAAGGTGGGGATACCGGCTCCACATATCGGACTCGGACTCCCAGGTAGCTGCCTCGGCAGGCTGACTTCTCCACTGAACACGAACTGAAGGATAACTCTTCGATCTCAGCTGACGAACCTGCCGATCTAATATGGCTATCGGCTCCTCTTCATAGATCAAATCCTTGTCCAAATGGACATTGCTGAAGTCTAACACATGGGCTGGATCGCCGTGATACTTCTGAAGCACAGACACATAAAACACTGGACGCACAGCTGATAAATTCGATGGTAACGCAAGTCTGTAAGCCACCTTTCCCACTCTATCAAGCATCTCAAAAGGACCGATGTACCTAGGGCTTAGCTTGCCCTTATTCCCAAATCTCATCACGCCGTTCATGGGCGACACCCGAAGCAACACCCGCTCTCCGACCATGAATGCCAAATTACGAGCTCTACGGTCAGCATAAATTTTTAACCAAAGAATTAGACCCTTTGACTAAATTTATTTTTAGGATGAACTCGGGTTACTGATAGTCAAGGAAATAGAGAAAAATGAATAATAGACAATATTGCAGAAATATAGAAAAGCGAAATCAATTATATTCCAGAATCAGATGCCTTTACAAGCTGTATTCCCCTCTCTTATATAGGAGATTCCTATAATGTACAACTCTTGCTGTGGTTGCTCATTAATGACTAATTATGACATTAATGAGGCGTTACAAAGGATAACGGTAATTGGGGTCCGGTTACATAACGTTCGAGTAATCAATTGTGGGTCTTTGAATCTGCATGTATCTTTTTCTAGATTCATTCTGACCGTGCCTCTCCCATGTTTTGATTAGGTTGAGTTTCCCGTGGCTGATAAGCTCGAGGGTTTACTGAATCGTACCTCTTTGTTCCGTACCTCTTCAAAGAATCACATCTAGCTGTCGCGTTTTCCTGTGTCCACATGACTGGCTGAGTTGTCAAAAGCTGGCTTACATGTGAAACTCTTTTTTACCAATACAAATAGTCCCCCCACTTACCATATACTTAACGATTAATATTTGGTAAGTGGATATTCATTTATGGCGGGAATATTTTTCCGCCTCTTTTCCTCAAATCATTGTATCCTTGTCTGCACCATAGGCGTCATTTGTCACTTTCATTTAATGCTCATACCACGTCTCCTTTTCGGATTGGTTCTGCATTTACTTGGCACCTTTTAGGGGTTTTTGCGGCTGTGCCCTTCCCGAAGTGACATGTTCAATTACGACTTTTCATCATTATTATTTTTTTTTTCCATGTTTGATGGTTGTCCTCAAGTATAAATACCTTTCTTCTTTTCTTTGCTTCCACGAAACACTTTTCTAACTTTGTCTTTTGTAAAGAACTTTCTTCATGCCTTTGTAAACATGTCTTCTTCAAACCAACCTCAGGGAGTAATAGATATTGAAAATTTAATGCCATCTTCTGCTCCGGCTAGGAGTCGGAGGGGTGGTAGACTAAGAAGTCTAGGATCCACTCATTCAAGGTTCTCCTTTTCTTCTTAGATTGTTCCTTCTCCTTCCACTAGATCTCTAGTTTCTCCGAGATTTAGGGTTTCTCGGTCTTTGTCTAGAGGTAGAGGTGAACGCTTTCGTGAACCTGGAGATGATGAAATATTCCCTGCTAAGTTTCTTTTTGCTAGGGATAGTCAAGTTCTTGTAGACCAATCTTCTCCCCTTGAAAGTGTCGAAAGGTATCCAACCCTTATAACTGAGGGTCAGATTTCCCTTGTTCGTAGGGAGTGCTTTTGGAGGCCTGATTTCCCTGTCTATATTCCGAATACTAATCAAAGAATAAAGTCTTACAAGACAGTATATTCCTTTGTTGAAACGTACCCTTTCACTCTAGGGTTTAGACACTCCATTGACCCAGTCATAATTGAATTCTGCCATTTTTTCAATATCTGCTTAGGACAAGTTGGTCCACTTGTGTGGCGAGTTGTCGCATGTATTAGGAGTTTTGCTTCTTTAGCCTCAGTTCTTTTTACTTTCAACCATCTTATTCATCTCTACTCTCCTACCTTATTTCGTGAAGGGGTTTTTACTCTGACTGCTAGAAGCAAAAGAGTGTTGGTAACCCCTGGAGATGATAAGGATAGGGGTTGGTAACTCTGATATGTTGTTATACCCACTGTTGGTTTAGTGGGTGAAGAAAATCTTCCCTTCCCTGAGAAGTGGAATCGGCACGTGAGTATGCTTTAGCTCACATTTATTTATTTTTCCTCGTTTTGACTTGATATGTTTTATTAACACCGTATCTGTTTCTTTTTCTCTCAACAATCATGGATACTGTTGAGAATGTCTCCGGTATCCATGATTGGGTAGAAAAATAATTTTCAGTTGCTCCTTTAGAAGAGAGATCTTGGAAGTACCTCATTGGGAGGTATGGCTGGCATGTAAAGACCCACGGTAAGTGAAGCTCTTGTAATCGTTTCTTTCCTTACTCGAGTCTCTTCTTTCTTTGTCGTTTAACTTTTTCCCTTTTAATATGGTTCTCTGCTCGTGGGGTGTCTGCTTCATCTATCCCGAAGATGTCTTTGGCTCAGGCCCAAGAAATTATTGTTAGTTCATCTTCCTCGAAGAAGAAGATTGGTGAGTCTCGATCCATAGAAGAAGAAGAAGAAGAAGAAGAAGAAGGTGCTTTAGAACACAGGCCACGGAGAAGGCGGGTGGTTTCAGATAATGAGCTTACGCCTTGGACCTTGCCTTCCGTATCTGTGGTTGAGCTCTCTGTCCTTGATGATGTTTCACATTCCCCTATTCATGAAGGTGTTGATCTTGCTTCTGAATATGTCCCTTTGGCTGCTGTCTTTCCTGCTTCTTTGAGAGAAGTTGTCTCATCTGTTCCTTTGGATATTTCGGCTTCTACTGTTTCTTTGCCCGTAACTTCCTCGACTCTTCAACCCTCCGTGCCTACTGCTTTGCCTGTGGCTTCACCAGCTCCTCAACCCTCTGTGCATGTTGCTGTTTCATCTCTGCCTGCTTCCATGCCTTCTGTTAGGGAAGTAGGGTCTTCCAGTAGAGAGATGCGGCAGGTGGTAATAGAGGTTCCAGCTGAGGGGAATCTTTTCAAGAAAATGGGTGAGCCCGAAATGTGGCTCAAGCCTTGATAGGTCCCCTCTGAGAAAGCCAAGCTAGCCAGCCACGGTGCTCTTACATGGGCCAATGAGGTCGTGCATACTTCTTTGAAGGTATGATGCAACTTATCCTCTTTCTTTTTCGTATATGAAATTTACCATATCTGACTGGTTTATTTATTGTAGATTACCCTTATAGGAATGGAGCTTATACAGAGGATTTCAAACACGAACCAGGAGACAAAAGAGTTGCAGGTCGATTCTGATAATTGGAAAGCACATTATGATATTAGAAGAGGAAAGGAGTACCTTGAAGCGGCAGATGAGACTCATGGCAGCATAACTGGCAGTATAGAAGGCTTCTTCCAGTCAGGCTGATAAAGACAAGAGTGTTCTGGAGTCTTCGTTCGCTGAGCAGCTGTACCGTGCCTCAGAGGAGATTAGAGACTTGAAAAACTTATTGGGGCAGAAGGAGGAATACTCAGGCGAGCTCGTGCAATCAGTCACTCATACTCAAGAGGACCTTCGTAGGGCTTTAGACAAAGCTCAAACTCTAGAGGAGTAGATTGTACCGTTAATGGCCGCCCATGAAGCTTCGGAAGTGGAGAAGGATGGATTGAGAGCTGAGCTTCAAGTATGGGCAAAGGATTATGAAGATCTCGAAGAGGTTGCTGCTGTCGATGTGATCTGCGCGTACATGAATTCTCGCCTTGACACATTGATGAAAATGAGTCAAGAGGGTTTCGACCTTACTGCTGAAATAGCTAAAACTAAGGAAGCCATGGAGAAGGCTCAACAAGGTCATAACCTTTCTTCACCTGATGGTGAGACTCCAGCCGCTCATGCCTCTTCATCCCTAGTTGCTCCCGCTCCTTCTGCCAGTGAAGTCAACCCCCCTCCTGAAGAAGTTTAGTTGGTTCACCCCCCTTTTTTTTTCTTTGTCTCAATTGGTGGTTACCCCCAGTCCCATCGGGGGTAAATTTGGATTTCTTTAAAGTCCCCAAATGACAACTTAGGGGCATCTCAATGTATATATAAAAATTCCATACGGCTAAGTATAAGTTAATACTTAGTTTTTTTCTTAGTCATTTTAATATATTAATGCTAATATGACTTTTGTTGAGTTTTTGTTTCACTCTTTAAGTCTTTTGCATGATTCATTTTTCGAGGTCTTAGTTTTACCTCTGAGTTTTGCATGTAGAATGCTTTAGATTACTCGTACCTTTTTGTCATAGAAACGGTGTCATATTAAACGTGTGCCTTTTTGTACTAGGCATAGTTTATGGAAGAGGGCCCTTTATAATTTTCATGAAGAAGACGTCTCAACTTCATGATAATGCAATAGAGTGATATGAATTTTACACATGTTTAAGAATGTTTCCAAGGAAAGTTTTTTGTTTGAACTTCCATGACATTTTATATGTGTTTGGTTATCGTCCAAAACTCATGTTGCAACTGTTTTTGTTTAACATATTTGATATACTCTTGTATTTCATAACTGTTTTTCATAGATAACATTTTTTCAATATTAATACAAGGAAACAACTGTTTTTTACTACTAACAGTTTTTATAAAGATTGGGAGTTTTACCCGCAACTGTTTTGGAAACAGTTTTCTAATAAGAACGAGGGAAATGTTTTCTTATTCGTAACTGCTTTTATTTGATAAAAGTTTCTTAAACAAATACAAGGATTTATATCTTTCATCCATAACTGTTGTATTTGATAACAATTTTTTGAATGAGTACATTGATGATGATCTTTTACCCCTAACTGTTTTTGTTACAACAACTTTGAATAATTATAAAGATGTACATTTCTTTCTCGTGACTAATATTTTTCCTTTCAACCTGAACATGTTCGAAGGTTTTTTCTTTTTGCATTAGGCTACTTTGTATTTGGATGACTCTTTTGATTTCTTTCGATTCTGCTCGTATCACTTGTCTCATTGGGTAGATGGGTCTTCAGGCTCGAGCTTTGACTTTCTGATAGTTTTCTTTGCTTCGTCTTAGCCTTCACTACTGTATAGTCCCCCAAGTGTTTAAGATTTGAAGAATGAAATCTCGAGCACTTGATTATTCCTTCCTTGCGGTCCTTTTCTTGAAAAGGAAAAACATTCCGGACTCGAAGGTATATAGTTTTTTAGATGATGATTGCTTAACCCTTTAAAATGTCCATCAGAAAGTGTAACCCTAGACCGGGAATTGTGTTATTTCCTCGCATCTTTGCAGGTCTAATATCATCGTCTGGTGATGGGTTAGCTTTATGACTATCATCTAAAAAAGTTTGTAAAATTTTTAAATGTTCAAAATAAAATCGAACGTTTGATACCTGACGGGGGGTATTCTTTTCCTTAGAAGTAATACTTCTTTAGGTGGATGGCGTTCCAGCTTGTTGGTAGAACTCTGTTGTCAATAGCTTCCAACTCATAGGAGCCTTTCCCAGCTATGCCTCGGATTTTTTAAGGTCCTTCCCAGTTTGGATTTAGCTTTCATGCACCTGTTTCTTTTGTTGATTGGAAGACTTTTTGAGGACGAAGTCCCCAATCTTGAAGTACCTGAGATGATCTTTATGGTTGTAATAACTCTCTCTGATTTGTTTTTGAGCTGCCATCTGTATCAACCCGGCTTCTCTCCGTGGTTCGAGCAGGTCCAGGTTGGTCCTCAATTCATCGTCGTTTTCTCCCTCCATGGCTGTTGAGAACCTTATGCTTGGTTCGCCAGTCTCCGTAGGTATTAAGGCTTCTGAGCCATAAACAAGTGCGAACGGAGTTTTTCCCGTGGCTATTTTTGAAGTTGTTCTTTATGCCCATAGTACCGCTGGTAACTCATCAGGCTAGTTTCCTTTAGCTTTATCCAGCCGCTTCTTTAGATTGTTGATGATGAACTTATTCGTTGACTCATCTTGACCATTATCCACAAGGTGGTACGGCGTTGAAGTGATCCGCTTGATTTGCCAACTTTCGAAGAATTCAGTGATTTGCGAGCCTATGAATTGTGGGCCATTATCGCACACTATTTCCTTTGGTATTCCAAAAGTTCCTTTTCTCACACTTGTTTGAACGCTTCTGCCTCTACCCATTTTGTAAAATAGTCGGTTAGCACGAGTAAAAACCGTACCTATTCTTTAGCTATGGGAAGAGGTCCCACTATGTCCATACCCCATTTCATGTAAGGCCATGGGGATATTATTGGATGCAATAATTCCGCTGGTCGATGCATGTTATTGGCAAACCTTTGGCACCTGTCACATTTGGATACGAAGTTCTCGGCTTCTTCTTCCATCTTAGGCCAATAGTATCCAGCTCTGATTAGGGTTTTCACTAAGGATCTCGCTCCTGAGTGATTTCCACAGTGTCCTTCGTGGACTTCTTTCATCACAAATTCCGTTTGGTTTGGTCCGAGGCATGTAGCTAGGGGTCCTCCGAACATCTTTCTATAAAGCGAGTTGCGAATAAGGCATTACCGTGCAGCTTTGTAGCGAAGTGCTTGAGTTGTTTTCCTGTCTTCAGGTACGGTTCCATTCTACAAAAAATTAAGAATTTCGTTTCTCCAGTCCCAAGTTAATTTGTTGAAAGTTACCTCATTCCTGTCCTGGTCTATTATTGAATGAAATAGTTGGACGACAATTGCATTGTCTTTGTTCGTTACTTCCGTGACTGCTGTGAGGTTAGCTAATGAATCTGCTTTTGCATTTTCCTCTCTAGGTATTTGTATTACCTTCAATGTCTTGAATTTTCTCACGATCTCTCGTGCTTTTTCAAGATACTGTTGCATTCTAGTCTCTCGAGCGATGTAAGTCCCCTGTATCTGATTTACTACCAGTTGAGACTCGTTGTTGAACACAATTTGCTCGATTGAGAGCTCCCGTGCGAGTTCAATCCCTGCAATAACAACTTCGTACTCTGCTTCATTGTTTGTTATAGGATAACACTTGATAGATTGCCGTGTCTTTTCACCCATGGGTGATATTAAGACTATGCCTAAGCTGGCACATTTTATATTTGAAGAACCATCGGTGAACAAGGTCCATAGGCCTGGATTAGCACCGTTAAAGAGTTGTAACTCTTTTTCTACTTCAGGCACAATGTTATTACTAAAGTCGGCAAAAAAATCAGCTAGTATTTGAGACTTAATTGCAGTCCTAGGCTGATAGATTATTTCATGCTCACTTAATTCTATGGCCCACTTGACTAATCTTCCTGACAATTCCTGTTTATGTAGAATATTTCTTAAAGTATATGAGGTCACAACAATGATTGGGTGGCATTGAAAATATGGTCGTAATTGTCTAGATGCCATTATTAAAGCTAATGTTATGTTTTCCAGATGTGGATATCTAGTCTCAACATCTAGAAAAGTTTTACTTACATAATAGATAGGTGATTGTTTACCTTTTTCTTCTCTTACCAGTACTGCACTTACAACAATTTCNATTCTTGAAGGCTTGCTGACATTCTTCAGTCTATTCGAACTGATTCTGCTTTTTGAGAACTGAGAACTTTTTTCGGAAGACTTAGAAATCAACCTTCCCAAAGATGCTATTCTCCCAGTTAGTCTTTGAACATCCTTTTTATTTGTTAAAATATCAGGTATTTCCTCTATAGCATTAATTTGAGCGGGATTTACCTCTATTCCTCTGTTCGATACAAGGAAACCCAAATATTTACCTCATTGCACTCCAAAAGCGCATTTCTCTGGATTTAGCTTCATATTATACCTGCGTAAAATGTCAAAAGAAGTAGAGAGATGCTGGAAATGGTCTTGTGCTTGTGTTGATTTTACCAACATATCATCAATATAGACTTCCATCGTCTTTCCAAGATGTTCTTGGAACATTTTAGTCACTAACCTTTGATAGGTGGCTCCAGCGTTTTTCAAGTGAAAAGGCATAACTTTATAACAGTAAGTCCCCATGTTTGTAATGAAGGAAATTTTTTCCTCATCTGAGGGATTCATTTTAATCTTATTATAACCAGAATATGCATCTAAGAATCAATAATTCATGACCTGCTCCGGCATCAATCATTTGATCTATATGTGGCAATGGGAATGAATCTTTGGGGCATGCTTTATTTAAGTCAGTATAATCTATGCATACTCTCGACCTGCCATTCTTATTAGGTACTACCGCGGTGTCTGCTATCTAGTTAGGGTACGTTACCTATTATATAGAACCAATCTTCAAGAGCTTCTGTACCTCTTCGTCGATCACTTGGTTCTTGAATGGTCCTTGCTTTCTTTTCTTCTCTTCGAGCGGGGCCCAGCCTCGTGCCTATATACACTTTCTGCACAGGCTTTTTTTCAGATAATGGAAAAGCTTCGAGCTCCTCCGTAGTTGTTTTGATGTGCTCATCTTCCTCCGGTTCATGAATGACGTCCGGTCTGGAATCTGCATCTGTGTGGTATAGTACACCTTCTATGGTAACTTGATTATCCTTCTCGTAAGTATTTTCTTTCATACCTGTTTCAACAATAATACCTTTCGTACCTATTTGGGTAGTCATTTCTTCCATGCCTGTTTGGGCGGCGTTACCTACTTGGGAGATTCCCTTATCTCGTAATTCTTCCACCTCTATTTTCTTGTTGTAGTGTACCACAGAGTTTATATTTCTTGCGGTCTGCTGATCGCCTTTGATTTGCTGAATCCCCCATCCAGAGGGGAATTTAATTACCTGATACAACATGGAGGGTATTTCTTTCATGTCGTGGATCCATGGCCTTCCACGATCACGTTATAAGCCATGTCAGTATCGATGACTTGGAACCTGGTACTTTTGATCACCCCCTCAGCATAAGTGCTAAGCTCAATTTCTCCTTTTGTTATAACTGTAGAGTTATCAAACCCTGATATGGCTCGTGCTTTTGGGATTACTTGATTCCCCAGTAGCATTTCTTCCACGACTCTTAGCAAAATGATATTGACTGAACTACCTGGATCAATCAACACTCTTTTTACGTTAGTGTCATGAATAAGTAAAGATATTACTTGAGCATCATTGTGCGGAAACATTAATCCGCTGATATATTCATCATCGAAGGTTATATCGTCTTCTTCCATATTTTCACGAGCCCGTTTTCCATGTATAATTGTGAACTTTGTGGTTGTCTTGCAGATCACTCCGTTTACTTCTTCACCTCTGTGTATCACGTTGACGGTTCGTTTTGAGAAGGAGGCTTGGGGGCTCCTGCCTGTTCCTCATATATACATGTTTACCTTTATCACTAAACAATTATGTTAAATAGCCCTGTTTCACTAAATTTTCTACGTCACCTTGTAAAAATCTGCAATCCGCACTTTTGTGCCCATGATCGTTGTGGAATTCACACCAGTGATCTGGGTTCCTTCTACTTGGATTTGACCGCATCTCTTTGGGCCACTTAACCTTGTCTCCCATGTTCCTCAATATTGAGACAAGTTCAGTAGTACTTACATTAAAGGTATGATCCCCAATTTGAGTACTACCTCTAGGTCGTTCATNTTTACCTGTTTATACCTGATCTTTTATCTCATTCAGGACGTCTGGATCTGGAATGATCTCCATCTCTCGAACGAGCAATGATATCTTCTTCTATTCTGAGTTTAGTACTATACCTGTTGTATACATCGTTCCATGTTGTAGCGGGGAATTCTCTTAGAATTTCCTTAAGTCGTATCATGGCTTCTGAGCTTTTATCGTTTAGGTTGCTTACAAATGCCATGGCTGCCTAATTATCAGGCACCCTGGGTAACTGCATTCTTTCTCGTGAACCTGTCTAAAAACTCACGGAGTAGTTCCGTGTCTCCTTGTTTTATTTTGAATATGTCTTCCATTCTCTTCTAAGCTTTTTGTGCACCAGAGTGTGCTTTTGTAAATGAATCTACAAGCTCAGCAAAAGAGTCAATAGAATTTTCAGGGATAAGAGAATACCAGGTTAGGGCCCCTTTGGTAAGTGTTTCCCCAAATTTTTTGACAAGGACTGATTCATTCTCTTGTTTTGTTAAGTCGTTGCCTTTTACCAAGTAGTGAAAGTAGTCATATGGTCACGTGGGTCAGTTGTTCCATCATATTTAGGAACGTCAGGCATTTTAAACTTCTTGGTTATAGGCAAGGGTGCCGCACTTGGCTTCCAAGGTTGTTGAGAATACCTATCAACATCAATGCTTTTGATGATAGGTTGTACTCCAGGAATTTGTTCGATGCGATCATTCTGCTCCTTCATCTGTTTCTGCATGGTTAGCAGTAAATTTTGTAATGTTGAGTTATTAGATATACTTGTTCTCGTTTCGAGAGATTCATTAGGAGTATCTCCTCTTCCTGAGTTTGCCAACCCAGATTGAGGATTTTCTATGGTGATGGTATTATTGGGGGGTGGCGTCGGCGGTGTAGGTAACGCTGCCGGTAATCCTCTCGCAAATTCTTGCAAAGCTTGGCTCACATACTCTGCAATCATTTTCTTTACACGATCTTGGTCCAAAGGTTGATCACTATCACCATTGTTGTTATTGGATCTTTCTGGGGATTGTTCCCTTGAACAACGTGGGGTTACTGAAGGCGATGGAACTGGGGTTCCACTCCTTTGCTGGTTGTTGTCATTGGAGTTTGACATAGTTCAGAGGATATCACTTGAAAAGCAAACAAAGTTTATCAGATTCCCGGTAACGGAACCAATTTGTTTAACAAAAGAATTAAACCCTTTGACTAAAGCTATTTTTAGGATGAACTCGGGTTACTGATAATCAAGGAAATAGAGAAAAATAAATAACAGACAATATTGCAGAAATATAGAAAAGAGAAATCAATTATATTCTAGAATCAGATGTCTTTACAAGATGTATTCCCCTCCCTTATATAGGAGATTCCTATAACGTAAAACTCTTGCTATGGTTTCTCATTAATCACTAATTATGACATTAATGAGCCGTTACAAAGGATAATGGTAATTGGGGTACGATTACATGACGTTTGAGTAATCAATTGTGGGTCCTTGAATCTGCTCGTAGCTTTGTCTAGATTCATTATGACCGTGCCTCTCCCCTGTTTTGATCAGGTTGAGTTTCCCGTGGCTGATAAGCTCGAGGGTTTACTGAATCGTGCCTCTTTGTTCCATACCTATTCAAAGAATCACATCCAGCTGTCACGTTTTCCTGTGTCCACGTGACTGGCTGAGTTGTCAAAAGCTGGCTTATGTGTGAAACTCTTTTTTACCAATACAATAACTCTTCTACATGGACTGAGCTGTACGAAGTCTATCCCGAATGTTCTTAACCTTATCCAAGGAATCTTGCACTAAGTCTGTACCCAACAACCGAGCCTCTCCCAGTTCAAACCACCCAACCGGCGACCGACACCGCCTACCATGTAATGCCTCATAGGGAGCCATCTGGATGCTCGACTGATAGCTATTGTTGTAGGTCAACTCAGCCAATGGCAAGAACTGATCCCAATAACCTCCAAAGTCAATGACATAGGCTTGAAGCATATCCTCCAAAATTTGAATAGTGCGCTCGGACTGTCCGTCCGTCTGAGGATGAAATGATTTGCTCAACTCAACCCTCGTGCCCAACTCACGTTGAACTGCCCTCGAGAAATACGAGGTAAACTGTGTACCTCGGTCAGAAATAATACACGGGCACACCATGAAGACGAACAATCTCCCTAATGTAGATCTCTGCCAATCTCTCCGAAGAATAGGAAACTGCCACAGGGGGGAAATGTGCTGACTTGGTCCGTGGGATCCCAACAACGAAATCCATGTTGATACGCTCCCACTTCCACTCAGGAATCTCAATCTGCTGAAGCAATCCACCAGGCCTCTGATGCTCGTACTTTACCTGCTGACAATTCAAGCACCGAGCTACATATGCCACCAATAATGTTGCCGCAAATCCTGATACATCTTTGTGGCGCCCAGATGAATGGAGTATCGGGAACTATGGGCCTTCTCTAATATCAATTCACGAAGTCTATCCACATTGGGCACACAAACACGACCCTGCATTCGTAAAACCCCATCATCACCAACTGTAACCTTCTTGGCACCACCGTGCTGCAATGTGTCCCTATGGACACAAAAATGAGGATTATCATACTGCCGATCTCGAATACGATCAAATAATGAAGAATGAGAAATTGTATAAGCTAAAATGCGACCGGGCTCAGAAACATCCAATCTCATGAACCGATTGGCTAAATCCTGAACATCCAAAGCAAGCGGTCTCTCCCCGACCGGAATATATGCAAGACTACCCATACAGGATGACTTCCTACTCAAAGCATCGGCCACCATATTGGCCTTCCCCGGATGATATAAGATGGTGATGTCATAGTCTTTCAACAGCTCCAACCATCTACTCTGCCTCAAATTCAAATATTTCTGCTTGAACAAATATTGCAAACTCTTGTGATCCGTGAACACCTCATATGACACGCCATACATATAATGCCTCCAAATCTTCAGCGCATGGACAATGGCTGCTAACTCCAAGTCATGAACTGGATAATTCTTCTCGTGGATCTTCAACTGACGCGAAGCATATTAAATGACCTTGCTATCCTGCATCAACACGGCACCAAGTCCAACCCGAGATGCATCACAATACACAGTATATGGCCCTGAAACTGTGGTCAAAACCAACACCGTCGCCGTAGTCATAGTTGTCTTGAGCCTCTAGAAGCTCGTCTCACACTCCTCTGACCACCGGAACTGGACACCCTTCTGAGTTAACCTGGTCATCGGGACTGCAATAGATGAAAACCCCTCCACAAATCGACGGTAATAGCCCGCCAAACCCAAGAAACTCCGGATCTCTATAGCTGATGTGGGTCTTGGTCAATCCTTGACCGCTGAAATATTCTTAGGATCCACCCGAATACCATCCGCTGATACAACATGACCCAGGAATGCAACTGAACTCAACCAAAACTCACATTTTGAAAACTTGGAATATAACTGACTGTCCTTCAGAGTCTGCAGAACGACTCGAAGGTGCTGCTCGTGCTCCTCCCGGTTGCGGGAATAAATCAGAATATCATCAATGAAGACAATCATGAAGGAATCCAAATAAGGCCTGAACACTCGGTTCATCAACTCCATGAAAGCTACTGGGGCGTTTGTCGACCCGAATGACATCACTAAGAACTCATAATGCCCGTACTGAGTGTGAAAAGTTGTCTTAGGGACATCAGATTCCCTAATCCTCAACTGATGGTAGCCAGATCTCAAATCAATCTTAAAAAATACCTTGGCACCCTGAAGCTGATCAAACAAAATCATCAATCCTCAGCAGTGGATACTTATTCTTGATGGTAACCTTGTTCAACTACCGATAATCTACGCACATCCTCATCGACCCATCCTTCTTCTTAACAAACAACACTGGTGCACCCCAATGAGAGACACTAGGCCTAATAAAGCCTTTATCAAGCAAATCTTGCAACTGTTCTTTCAACTTCTTCAACTCTGGCGGGACCATGCGAAATGGCGGAATAGAAATGTGCTGAGTGCCCGGAGCCAAATCAATGCAAAAGTCAATATCCATGTCGGGTGGCATACCAGGTAGGTCTGCAGGAAACACCTCTCGAAACTCAAGGACAATGGGCACAGACTCCATAGAAGGAACCTCGGCACTAGAATCACGAACATAGGCCAAATAGGCCAAAAACCCCTTCTCGACCATATGCCGAGCCTTCATATATGAGATAACCCTGCTAGAAGAATGAGCAGGAGTCCCTCTCCACTCCAGTCCAGGCAACCCCGGCAATGCCAAGGTCACGGTCTTGGCATGACAATCCGGTATGTCATGATAAGGAGACATCCAATCCATCCCCAAAACAACATCAAAATATACCATATCAAGGATTAGAAGATCTACACTGGTCTCAAGACCAACAATAACCACTACACACGAATAGTATACCACAATAGAATCACCTACCAGTGTAGACAAATATACATGAGTACTCAGAGAATCACTAGGCATAATCAAATAAGGAGCAAAATAAGATGACACATAGGAATATGTGTACCCTGGATCAAATAAAACCGAAGCATCCCTACTGCAAACTGAAACCATACCTGTGATAACCGCATCGGAAGCATCAGCCTCAGGTCTGGCTGGAATAGCAAAACATCGGGGCTTGGCCCCACCAATCAGAACTACATCCCTGGGACGGTCTCCTGCTGGCTGACCTATACCTCTAGTATCCTGGCCTCCACCTCTAACTGCCTGACCTCCACCTCTAAGACCTCGACCCCCACCTCTGGCTGGCTGAGCGGGTGGTGGAACACCTGAAGCAGGGACTATGGCACGAAAACCCTGGTGCTGAGAACTACTCGAGGCTCGAGGGCAAAATCTAGCAATGTGCTCCGGACCACCACAAGTATAACAAGATATCGACTGCTGAGACTACTAGCAAACTTACCCTGACGACCTAAGTAACCACCTGAAAACTCTAGAGCGGCGGTGCACTGGTAGGAGCTGGTGGTGCACTGTAGCGAAACTGATCAGAATACTGCATGTGGGAACAACAGCCACCTAGAGCACTGCGAGAAACCTGAAGTGTTGACTGAAACGTTCTAGGAGGATGTACCCTACCAAAAGAAACCCTGCCTCCAGATGAGACACCACTGAACCGGCCAAATTGACGAGGCCTCTTGTCAGACCCCTGAACACTTCCTTGTGATAGAACCATCTCGACTCGCCTGTCCACATTGGATGCATCCTGAAAGGAAATATCACTCCTTGCCTCTCTATCCATCTACAATCTGATCGGCAGAGCTAGTCCCTTAATAAACCTCCTCACCCTCTCTCGGTCGGGGGGAATTATCATAATAGCATGACAGGCCAAGGTAATGAATCTGGTGTCATACTGAACGACGGTCATAGAACCCTACTAGAGACGCTCAAACTGCCTCTGATAATCCTCTCTCTGAGTGATAGGCAGAAACTTCTCCAGAAACAAATCGGAGAACTGGGCCCAAGTCAAAGGCGGTGATCCATCTGGTCTAGCCAAACAATAATCTCACCACCAGGTCTTGGCGGGACCTGATAGACGAAAAGTAGCAAAGTCGACCCCATTAGTCTCCATTGTCCCCATGTTCCATAGGACCTCGTGACAGCTATCCAAATAGTACTGGGGGTCCTCTGAAGATGCACCACTATAAGTAGTGGTAAACAGCTTGGTTAACCAGTCCAACCTCCACAAATCATCAGTAGACATAGTTGCTCCATCACCGGTCTGAACCACAATACTCGGCCAAACTACCCCAACTGTCTGAGGTGCTAGAGTCTGGAACTGAGAAGCTAACTGCTCCGTAGTGCGAGTAACAGGAGTCTGGGCTCCTCCCCCAGCCTGAGAGACGGTTGGTGTTGTAGGAAGTAAACCTGCCCGAGCAACGCTCTCCATGAGGCCCACTAGACGGACCAGAGCATCCTGGAGTACTGAGGTGGCAATGAACCCCTCGAGAACCTGAGCTGGTCCAACCGGTACTGTCTGGGCAGGAACCTCATCAGCAAAATCTACCTGAGGATCCGCCACTGGGGCTGCTGCTCTGGGCTGAGCTATGCCTCTTCCTCGGCCTCTAGCACGACCTTGGCCTCGGCCTCGTCCTCGGCCTCTCGTAGGAGCTGCAACTGGAGACTCGGGCTACTGATCAGTGGATGAACATGCACGTGTGCTCGCCATCTGCGAGAGAAGTGAGCAGAAATTCAATTAATTTTGAGAAATCAAATCGCAAGACAGAGAAGAATAGATGTGAAGCCATTCCTAAATTATGCAGCCTATGGGGGATAAGCACAGACGTCTCCGTACCGACCCCTCAGACTCTACTAAGCTTGTCTGTGAATTATGAGACCTAAGAAACCTAGTGCTCTGATACCAACTTGTCACGACCCGAATTTCCCACCGCTGGGACCGTGATGGCGCCTAACATTGAACCCGCTAGGTAAGCGAACGTTAATGTTTGTTTACCTTATTCAATTATTTTTAACAAATAATAGGTGCTGTACAAATCAGCGGAAATAAATGTGCGAGAGAAATCAAAGTCTAACAACTCAATTAAAAGCCATTACAAAAATCATAATACTAAACCTAGAATTTAGTGCCACAACTTCACGGACTGTCTATGAATACTACATATAAAGGTCCGAACAAAATAAATACATGTCTCAAAATAAAGAAGAACAGAGTGGAAATAAAGTAGGAGGGGACGTCAAGGCTTGCAGACGCCTGCATGACTATCTCAGAATCTCCAAAAGGGCTGAAGGCAGCCTCCTCACTCTAAGGTTCGTAGAATCCAGTACCGGGATCTGCACAAAAGTACAGAGTGTAGCATCAGTACAACCGATCCCATGTACTGAGTAAGTGTCGACCCTAACCTCGGCGAAGTAGTGACGAGGCTGGGACACGACAACCAACTAAACCTGAGTAGTTTAATCATGTACGAAGAAAATAATAACAACAAGAAATAAGCAGCTAAATACAAAAAAAGGGGAACATGCTGAGGGGAGGAAATATCAAATAATGGAAATAACGAAGTAGAGCAACCAAGTTGATATCAATTTCAACAACAGAAGTAACAGCACAAAAACAAGTGCACGTCATCACCCTTCGTGCTTTTACTCTCATCCTCACAATAAATCTATAGAAACGGCACGGCATCACCCTTTGTGCTATTAATATTATAATATGGCATAGCATCATCCTTCGTGCTTTTACTCTCATCCTCACAATAAATCAATAGAAAACGGCACGACATCACCCTTCGTGCTTTACACTCTTCCTCACCCAAACAAATCAGTAACAACAATCCGGCAAGGAAATCAACAATACAAACAACAACAATAAATCCATAATGTCCCGGCAAGGGAGTCAACAGTAGAATTAATATCATCCCGGCAAGGGAAAACAACTGTAAACAATCTCACCTAGTTACTCAATTTCGCGTAGTAATTCTCAACTCGAACTAATGCTCAACAATGATCAATACCAAAGAAACACCACTAACATAGATAATTGTCAAATTAAACTCAAGTAATGCTTTCGTGTGAGCACTAATGCGTTCGCGAAGGGCAGCCTATAAGAGGACTTATGCTATCGCAGGACGAGCTGTCCGTTCGCGAAGGCTTAGCCCTGCCCCGCCTTCGCGTTCGCGTACAAGGGGTCGTGTTTGCATAGCTCTCTTAGGTTCCTTGCCATCCCCCCTCCTATAACTATGCGTTCGCGTTTGACCTGGTGCGTTCGCGCAGTGTAATTTCCGCAATGCTCCGCGTTGCACCCAGGTCTATGCGTTCGCGTCGAGAAAATCCCAGCCCCAGCCCCAGCCCCACTTACTCTTCGCGTTCGTGTGGGTTACCATACGTTCGCATAGAAAAAAATACCAGACACCAGCAAACAACATTCTCACCAGATTTTTTCTAAGTCCAAACCACTCTGACACCTAACCGAAACTTACCCGAGCCCTCGGGGCTCCAAACCAAACATGTACACAACCTTAAAAAATCATACGGACTTACTCATGTGATCAGATCACCAAAATAACATCTTAAACAACAAATTTAGCATAAAAATCAAAGAAAATCTTAAGAACTTTCAAAGTTTCAAATTTCACAACTACGGTTCTGAATCACGTCAAATGACCTCCGTTTCTTACCAAATTTTTCAGGCATCACTCAAATACTATATTAAACCGGTACCGGGCTCTATAACCAAAATATGGGCCCGATACCATCAATTTCAAATATAATCAAATTTCCAAAAACTCTTATAATTTCAGTAAAATAATTTCTTTCAAAAATTCATTTCTCGGGCTTGGGACCTCGGAATTTAATTCCGGGCATACGTCCAAGTCCCATATTTTCCTACAGACCTTGCGGGACCGTCAAATCACGGGTCCTGGTCCGTTTACTCAAAATGTTGACCGAAGTCAACTTAAATTCAATTTCAAAGGCAAAATTAGCATTTTTCTCAGTTTTTCATATAAAAGCTTTCCGGATATTCACCCGAATTGCGCACGCAAAATAAGGTGAGATAAAAGGAAATTTTCAAGGCCTCGAAGTACAATTTTAACTTATAAAATGAGAGATCACTTTTTAGATCATGACAGTAACTTTACAGAATTTGTAAAATATTGGATGATAAAAGCAACTCATCTTCAATCAAGACCTGTCAAATCTGAGTGCTAGTAAATACAGGAAGGAAACAAAATGTGTCTAAAGTAAACAAATGAAACATCTCTTAGATCTTCTGAAGATAAATTATGTTGCCGATTTACAGAATTCTTTTTTCCTTTAATAGTAATATGCTCATGGCCTATCCATAGTTCCATAGCCAAAAAGGTATTGGAAATGATGGCTTGTGTCAATAACAAAATATAAAGTGTAGTGCTTGTCATTCTTCGCTATATACTGGATAAATCTCCATATATATATATATATACCCTTTTATTCTTTATTATATTTTATGCTCGACATTATCTCAAATCATGTAAGGGTAAGGAGCAACCACGAGTAGTTTAAAGCACAAAGAGATTTGTTTAATAAATTAATAATAATCACAGGACAGAATGAAAATTTAAAGTAAAAACATAATCAAAATCTGCTAACTTAAACAAAAAAGAGTCATTGTTCCTATTACAACACACGATTGACGAATTAACCCATATAATCGTTCATCTAATCTGTCAAATTAAAAATAGCCGATAAAAGTATAATATATGTATAATATGTGTAAAATTATGTATAATCTATGTATATATTTTCAAAACATAAATAATGAATATGACTGATTATATAAAGATGCACCACTATGTTCCTAGATTTCAGCCCAACTTTTTTTATACGAAGCCAAAATATGATATGACTTTCCTTGAATTATGATACTGAAATAACTGAACAAGACATCAAAGCATGTAAAGTATAAGAGGATTGGTGAGGACTCACTCTGGAACTTCTTTTTTGAGCTATAATTTTGCCCGCGCAAATATAATTTAATTATTTTTGGACAACGAAAGAGCTAGATAACACGGATAAAAGTAAAACGACTTTAAGAGAAGAATTATATATTTGAAGAAATAATTTAGTATTTAAAGGATAAAAAGGTCGATACAATAATATAAATGTAGATATAACTGTAGATGAGGTAACATATAGATAGATCCATATAATGTTTAGCATCTACCGTTATAAGACTATTGGTTAACTATAATTTTGAGTATCAATTAGAGCTCTTCATTTTTGGTAATTAAATGATAAAATTATTATTGCCTAATTGTGCTATCAGTAACTCCAAAATTGCATAGATTGTGTAATCTAAAATTGTTTGACTTTCTAGGTATGTGAATAAGCTAAATTAATATAAATAACCATTTCATTCTTGTGAAGAAGAAACACTAATAAGACCAATAGTAGGAGAAAAAAGTATTCATTGGGGTCTTTAATATCATAATTCTCAGCATGCACTTTAATATCACTACATTAATCTTCGCATCTTTATTTATCTTGTCCTTCAATGGAGTTGTTGGAGTTAGATCTAACTCTCCTTTAAATGGTTATCAAATATGGATTGCTGATGACCTCCCTAATAATACGAATTCTTTGTTCCTCCATTGTTGGTCCAAAGATGATGATTTTGGAACTCATTTTCTTATTAATGGGGATGGCTTTCATTGGCATTTTCGCGAGAATCTTTGGGCGACAACTAAATACAAATGTGAATTTGTTTGGAATATGAAGACTATAACCTTTGACGTTTTTGATCGTGGCTTGTCAGGCAAGTGCAAAGGTCGTGGTAATATATGTTATTGGTTAGTTAGGGCAAATGGCTTTTACTTTGCTAATTATCTCAACCCTTTCGAATATGACTTAAAATTTATGTATCCATGGTGACATGAGTAGGATAATATACCAATTGCTTGTTGAAATTAATGTATTTGATCTTATTTATGACTCAAGACCGTCAAGTGTTGTACTCACCATGTTACGTTTTACGTGACAATGGAGCTCAAATTAGCAAAATAAAATATTCAAATCCTTGTTCTTGAAAAATGGGAGTGCATGGTTCAAATTTTTTTTAACTTAACTAACCGAGGATAGTTCAATTTATGTAGAGATTATATAGAATGCTTTTATTGTAATACATAAATGAATAATCACTAGATTATTTAGTGTGCTTTTTGTGAATATTAGGTTCTTCGCATTAAGAATAAAATAATATGTGATATATGAGATTTTAATTAAAATTATACGTGTGTTTTTAAATAAATATAAATAATAGATAAAAGGGAGAAATCAAGGTTATAGGTGTTTTATATCTTAAAAAGCTGATCCTAGTATAAGTTTATCCAATGTTGAATCCGCATAAAATAATATTGTAATTGTGATACAAAACAATACTAGCGTTACTTAAATGAAATATCAGCTAAACATTGTATAAAATAATTCCATATTTCACATTAAAATAATTAATCCATTGTTTAGTTTTTTTTGGCCCAATTCATCTCAGACCAAGTAGTAACTCGCATATCTATTAATGAAATTTTTACATTCTTATACCATATAGTAAACTATATTATCCTTCATGCTTAACTTTTAATATAATTACTTTTTATGTACCTAATTACCATTTATGTACATTTTAGAGGATTTAATGGTATTAATTAGTCTCCTAATTTTATTAATTAGTCTCCTAATTTAACTCTACTATATATTCTCATTCCCCCCACGTTTCTCTCTCCAAATCCCACCCCCTCACCCACGTATCAAACCACACCCCACGATTTCCTCTTCAATCACCCACTATTCCCTCTTCTGAAACCAGCGAAAATTTGTAACCCCTCCATTAATGCCTATTTGCAAGTTCTTTCTTCTAAAATCAGTCAAAATTTGTACTATTCTTCAAAGTTCATACACGCATTAAGGACCAGCTTCAAAGATTTCCAATGAAGAAGAACAAAGCTTCAAAGAACAATCCTAAAAATGTTAAAGAAGAATTAGGTGTTGTTGCAAGCAATTGAGAATTCTCTACGTCTCTCTCTATCTCTCAATCCTTAATTTCAGTAATGTAAAGCAAAGAAAAAGAGAGCATCAATTCCACCATTGACAGCCATTAAAAATCTTTGAAGTTTTGAATTCGAATTTGGATTTTCAATAATCATTATTTGATTGGATTGGATGTTGTTGCAAACAACTGGGAATATGGTTTGGAGTTTATATCTCAATTTTGAGAGTGTTTTGGTGAAGATTAAACTGGATTTTGGCTGAATTTCAGATTGAAAGTCAAAAAAGAAGAAGAAGAAGAAGAAGAAGAAGTGATAGTCACTATATTTACGAATTTGTGGAAAAAATATAGAAAAATTGTAGAACTAATGTAAGAAAATTGTAGATAAGTTATAGATACATTGTGTAATATATAGTTAGTTGTATGAAATTTATTTTTACTATGTATATATCAGATACAAAATATACAAAGGACATATTGTATAAATTTTATACGAAATATGTATTTATGTTGTATGTTATTGTAGTTATATTTAACTTGATAGAAATAATGTGTAAAAATTTTAGATAAGTTGTAGATAAATTTTATAATATATAATTAGTTGTATGAAATTTTATTTTTACTATGTATCAGATACAAAATATACAAAAGACATATTGTATAAATTTTGTATTTAAGTTGTATGTTATTGTAGCTGTATTTAACTAGGTAGAAATAATGTATGAAAGTTGTAGATAAATTGTAGATAAATTGTATAATATATAATTAGTTGGATGAAATTTTATTTTTACTATGTATCAGATACAAAATATACAAAAGACATATTGTATAAATTTTGTATTTAAGTTGTATGTTATTGTAGCTGTATTTAACTAGGTAGAAATAATGTGTGAAAGTTGTAGATAAGTTGTATGAAATTTATTTTTATTGTGTATAAATCAAATACAAAATATACAAAAAGACATATTGTATAAAATTTGTATAAAAATTATATTTAAGTGGTATGATATTGTAGTTGTATATAACTAGGTAGAAATAATGTATGAAAGTTGTAGATAAATTGTAGATAAATTGTATAATATATAATTAGTTGTATCAAATTTGCTTTTACAACTTTCATACACTATTTACCTATATAAATAACAAGCTTGTTGCAAGACATTGCAATATATCTTAAGATATCTTTTAACTGTTTCTTTCATATATCAATCTTTCTTTGATTCTTGTTTCTTTTATTGAACAGATAAGAGTTTAATTTCTAGAATTTTCGCATTCCTCCATCTTGGTTGGTACCAATTCAAAGTACAACACGAAAGTAGAAACCAGATCTTAGTTAGTCTTACATAAATGTATTACCTTTTGTAGCATCTTGAAATAGGGAAAGGTTTATGAAGTTTCAACTGACTAGGTGTGTAGAGGGGATCCCTATTTAGTTGTGAATATTCAGTATCATCAGTCGAGAAAATCAAACATCTATAGCTGCAGCTGTGAATTATTTAGGTACATTTTGTTAGCTTTTTTGTGTATCTAGAGATACAGAAACAAAATGTACAGACTACTTTGGATAATTAAATTTGACGAAAATTCATGTGTTTATCATCTTTCTTTCATCGTCTTTTCCTGTCATTGAATATTTCAATTCTTGAACTGGCGATTATTTGTTCTCGACAAATCAGTTGAATTCTTCCTTGCTACCTATTGATAGTGATTTAAAATAATTGCTTGAGCTTTTGTAGAATTTCATTCTGTTATTGACTCATTGTCAATTTATTTTATTCATTTTCCAATATTTTGATACTGGGTAGACGCCAAAGCGTGATAGAAGGGAAGAAAAATAAGGAAAGAGAAAAGGAAAAAAAAAGAAGGAAATGGTGTAGCTAAATCCCTTGATTGAAGGCATTAATAATGGATTAGGAGCCTTTTAAGGTGGATTGTATATATTTTGTAAACAAAACTTGTTTATGCCGGGTAATTAACTAAACATGGACATTCAAGGTAATAAAGTTTCCAATAATGTATAGGAATGAAAAAACGCCTCTATTAATCTTGTCATTTTACCGTCCAAATTCAATTCAGCCCACTCATTTGGCACCTTTAAATCAGCTTATCCTCAAACTCAGTCTATATTTTAACACCAAAACAGACGCCTCTCCTTCTCTACTGTAAAGTAAAAATTCTAGCAAACAATTATATACCAACTTTATTATAAACCTTAAACTGCAGTCTAGTGCCACCTAACTTGAAGCACATTGACCTCACACTTGTATTCAATATTATATTCAAGATACGAAACTCTTCCAATTAAACAAGTCTTAATAATTGACAACTGCCTAATTAAAGTACATTTATCACAAGCCACGAACGAACAAAAAATATGTCCTTCTGAAGAATCCTCTTGTGATTCTCCTCTTCCTAATGAGTTATTTCTCTTTTAACTATCTCAATACGTTTTTGAATTTCAATCTTCAATTCTTAAAGATCACATATTAAGTGGTGGTTGTGGTCACTGGTCAAGCCCTTTCAGTGTGATGATATAATCACATATGAAGCATATGAAATTATTTCACATTCCTAGTGCATCTTGCAGTTCCTTTTTTTCTCTCTGTTGTGTATCATCAATGAATGATTGATGAGCCTTCGAATATTCAAATTGTTCTTGGATCAAGTGGAAAAGTTAAACAAGTATCTTAGTGAAAAGGTATTTCTTGTCTGTTTAAAATAAAGTCAGCTTCTTTCTATAAAGTCAATGTGTTTTCTTACAAGTGAATATCTTATTTCCCCAATTCTTGTATCTTTTTCTATTAACATGAAACATACACAAAGAATACCCTAATAGTACATGTACAGAATATCCACTAGAATATTCTCGTAGAATACCCTAATAGTACAGGTATCGAAAAATTAACATGTTATAAATCGCGTGACACGATTCGCAATGTGTAAATAAACAGACGAGTGCGCGATATCGCGACTTGTTCAAAAAAATTCCCTAAATATTAAAAGCGGGTAGAAAGATTAAAAATACACAATAGGTTCAAAACATGTAATAAATCAGATAATTAGGCCAATTATTAATAATTGAGCGATTGTGCTAAAATAACGGAACCTTAGAATGCCTCTATGATGACCCAAAGGGTCATCTTGTATTTTAGAACTCTATTTCGCGCTCTGTAGCCTTAAAAATCTCATTTTTACCCTCCTTGATTTGCATGCGCAGTCAAGGTATGTTTACGGAAAGCTTTTATGTGGAAAATTAAAGAAAATAATAATTTTTAGTTGACTTCGGTCGACGTTTTGAGTAAACGGACCCGGACCCGTAGTTCGACGGTCCTGGTGGGTCTGTAGTAAAATATAGGACCTGGGCGTATACCCAGAATCGAATTCCGAGGTCCCTAGCTTGAGAAATAAACTTTTGATTTAAAATTGAAAGACTGAATTTATGATGGTTTTAAGAAATTGGCTAATAGTTGATATTGTTGGTACCGGGTCCGTATTTTTGTTCCGGAGCCCGGTACAGGTCCGTTATGATATTTATACCTTATTTGTGAAATTTGGTGAGAAACGGAACAGATTTGATGTGATTCGAATGTCCGGTTGAGAAAATAAAAATTTTAAAGTTTTCTTGAGAATTTCATATGTTTTGGTGCTAAATGCATAGTTCTAGGTGTTATTTTGGTGATTTGATCGCATGAGCAAGTTAGTATGATATTTTTATACTTGTTTGCATTTTTGGTTTGGATCCCCGAGGGCTCGGGTGAGTTTCGGATATGCTACAGAGTGAAAAGAACTTAGAAAGAATTGCTGGTGTGCTTCAGGTCTGCAGATCTTGCATTTGCGAGGTCTGGCTCGCAAATGCGAGCCTCGCAATTGTGAAGAAGTTTCGCATTTGCAAGCATGGAGCTATGCTGGGTAGTCTCGCAATTGCGAGAAAAGGACCGCATTTGCGGAATGTGCATGTTCGCATTTGCGATGTTGTGTTCGCATTTGCGATAGCTGCAGAAATGCGAAGGATTCGCAAATTTCATATTTGCGATGACTTTCTCGCATTTGCGAGCTTCGCAGTTGTGAAGCTCTAGTCGCAAATGCGACATCTGCAGCTGATTGGTCTTGACTTAGACGGGATTTTTCTCATTTTTCAACATTTCCAAACACAAGAAACCCTCTAGGCAATTTTTCAAAGGTAACTTCTTCCCCAAATCATAGGTAGGTGATTCTTAACTCATTTTTTCAATCTTTCACTTCATTTTACAAGATTTCAACCTATAATCTAAGTTTTTCGGAATTTGGGGATTTAGACCTCAAATTGAGGTTGGTTACAAAATCAATTATATATCCGGGCTCGGGGGTGAATAGGTAATCGAGTTTTTGTCAGAATTTCGAATTTGGACCAAGCGGGCCCGGGTGTTGACTTTTTCAAAAATGATCTAAATTGAAACTTTAGTTATCATGGGTGATTCCTAAGGCTTATTTTGAATCATTTGGTTGGTAATTTCCTAGATATTGTTGGCTGGGAGGCTAATTTGCAAGGCAAACTTGTGATTGAACTTTGAGTGATATTTGGAGCGAGATAAGTGTTGTGTCTAACCTTGACTTGAGGGTATAGGAACCTTTGAATGTTTTGTTATATGATAAATCATGTGAGCGGCGTATACGTGAGGTGACGAGTACCTATGCGCCGCCAATTTTACTGTTTTACCTGTTTTCTTCTGTTTTCCCTTATATTGTTTTCCTTCTTGCTTTACTTGTTACATATTTAACTGTAATTTCGTGCTTAATTGTTACCTGTTGGATATTTGTTCCCCCGTAGGATTATTGCTTCCCCCTTTATTGGTTTAAACTGTTCTGATTGGCACTTCTGTGATATCCTGGTTTGGTCTCGGTGAGTAGTAGTAAACTTATTGAGTTTTATTATTTATACGACTCTCGGTTGCTTTATTCCAAATTTCAAGTGTTGGTAAGGTCCTCGTGTGAATTTTATTAAATTTCTGTACACGATGTGTAATTCACTATGATATGGTGGGATCGGATTGCGCGCCACAACATGAAGAATAAGGGAGGATCCATTCAAGGAATAAGGGTGAATATGATTATTCGGTGGGATCGGGTTGCACGCTGCAACAGGAGGAATAAGGTGGATTGATACGGAGTAATAAGGGTGAATTATTATGTTGATATTGATATATGGTGGGATCGAGTTGGACGCCGCAACATATATATTATTTACTTTTATTATAAATTATTGTGGAGGAATAAGGGAGGAGTGGTGGGATTGGGTTGCACCCTACAACATATATATATTATTATAAGAGAGGAATAAGGGAGGACTTGTGGGAACGGTATGCGCGCCACATCAATATATGTGTTTATTTATTCTTCGTTCACTGTGTAAGATACTCGATGTTTTACATTTCGTCTAAGGATTGGTTATAGGTGGACATTTATAAGACACCGAAGTTACGTACTTAGTCTTGCAATTTACTGCTTTTAAATTACTGTCTTCTTTTCTGCCTTATTATTTATCGACTGCAGCATATATTGTGGGTGTCCCACCGTAGCCTCGTCACACTTTCGTCGAGGTTAGGCTTGGCACTTACCAGTACATAGGGTCGGTTGTACTGATACAACACTTTACACTTCCTGTGCAGATTTCGGAGCAGGTTGTGGCTGACTGAGAGATTTAGCTCAGGTTCAAAGTTGGAGAGCCAAGGTAGTCCTGCTGAAGTCCGCAGGCCCTGGCGTCCCTTTCTACATCTCTTTATTACTGTTTTTCTTTCTTTCCAAAAACAGATGTAAATTTCTTTCAGGCTCATGTTTGTATAAAATCATAGTGTGTTCGTGAAATTGTAACACCAGGTTCTGGGGAGGAGTAGAATGTAAATGACTTAGTTTTCTATATATCTTACAGTTATTCCGCTTTATTTTGTCTAATTACTGTTAATTACTAAAAATGGACATAAATGGCTAAACAATCTCTAATGTTGCCTTGCCTGGCAAGTATGATGTTAGGCGCCATCACGATCCCGACGATGGGTATTTCGGGTCGTGACAGCCTCAAACTTTCTCCCGGGTTAACAGAATTCCTTACCCGATCTTCTGTGTTATCGGACCAAAAAATAGAGTTCATTTCCTCGATTTGGGATTTTAAAATAAACCAGTGACTTGGAACACCATAAATTATTCCAAGTAGCGACTCTGAAATTAATTAAATAATCTCATTTTGAATAATGTCACTTAAATTGAAAAAACTCTCATATCCCCCTGGGGAAAAAGGAGGTGTGACATCACTGTTACAAAATGGTTATGTTATCACTAAAAGAAAATATTTATAAACTGTAACGGTCACAACCCGAATTTTCCACCATCGGGACCGTGATGGCGCCTAACATTGAACTCGCTAGGCAAGCCAACATTAATGTTTATTTACCTTATTCATTTATTTTTAAGAAATAACAGGTGATGTACAAATCAGCGGAAATAAAAGTGCCAGTGAAAACAAAGTCTAATAATTTAATTAAAGCGATTACAAAAGTCATAATACTAAACCCAGAATTTGGTGCCACATCTTCACGGACTGTCTTTGAATACTACATTTAAAGGTCCGAACAAAATAAATACATCTGTCTCAAAATAAAGAAGAACGAAGTAGAAATAAAGTAGGAGGGGACGTCAGGGCCTGCAGGACTACCTCGGAATCTCCAAAAGGGTTGAAGGCAGCCTCCTCACTCTAAGGTCCTTAGAGTCCTGTACCGGGATCTGCACAAAAGTGCAGAGTGTAGCATCAAAGAAACCGACCCCATGTACTGAGTAAGTGTCGAGCCTAACCTCGGCGAAGTAATGACGAGGCTGGGACACGACAATCAACTAAACCTGTGCAGTTTAATCATATACGAAGAAAATAATAACAACAAGAAATAAGCAGCTAAATACAAAGAAAAGGGAACATGCTGAGGGGGAAAAATATCAAATAATGAAAATAACAAAGTAGAGCAACTAAGTTGATATCAATTTAAACAACATAAGTAACAGCACAAAAATAAGTGCACTGCATCACCCTTCGTGCTTTTACTCTCATGCTCACAAAATAATAAATAGAATGCACTGCATCACCCTTCGTACTTTTTCTCTCATCCTCACAATAAATCTGTAGAAACGGCACGGCATCACCCTTCGTGCTTTTAATATCATAATATGACACGGATATCACCCTTTGTGCTTTTACTCTCATCCTCACGATAAATCAATAGAAACGGAACGGCATCACCCTTCGTGCTTTTACGCTCATCCTCACAATAAATCAATAGAAAACGGCACGACATCACCCTTCGTACTTTACACTCTTCCCCACCCAAACAAATCAATAACAACGATCCGACAAGGAAATCAACAATACAAACAACAATAATAAATTCATAATGTCCCAGCAAGGGAGTCAACAGTAGAATTAATCTCAACTCGAACCAATGCTCAGCAATGATCAATACCGAAGAAACACCGCCAACATAGATAATTGACAATTAAACTCAAGTAATGCTTAATGAAAAATCACATAAATCACAATATTCGACTCACAGCATGCTTGACACCAACGTATAGATACTCGTCACCACACCTATACGTTGTACATTATACTAACACGTAGCACATAAGACATAATATCTATTCCCTCAAGCTAGGGTTAAGTCAAACACTTACCTCGAATTCCACGACCAAACTCAAGCCTCAATTACCGCTTTCCCTTTAGAAGTCGCCTCCAATTCGATTGTATCTAGACATAATTAGCTTAACAATATCAATAAATGCTAAATAATTCAATCCCGATGCTTAATTATGAGTTTTCTATCATTCTTCCCAAAAAGTCAAAAATTGACCCCAGGCCCGCTTGGTAAAAATACGAGGTTCAGACCAAAATTCGATCACCCATACACCCACGAGACCGAATATATAATTAGTTTCGGAATCCGACCCCAAATCGAGGTCTAAATTTCAAAAATTGTAAAATCACTAATTCTCCTAAAATCCCAAATGTTCTACCCTTCAAGAACAAGATTTAGGCCTAGAAATCTAATGGGTCTTAATAGAAATGAAGAAAACGAGTTTAAGAACACAAACCTAGAACTTGGTATTGAAATCCCCCTTCAAAAATCGCTCCTACGCTTCCTTGGCTTTGAAAATACGAAGTTATCGCTAAAATCCCATTTTTCTACTGTTTTAAGCGTTGGGCGAAAGTACTCAGTGCGTTCGCGTGAGCAGTGACGCGTTCGCGAAGGGCAGCCTATAAGAGGACTTATGCGATCGAAGAATTTAAAACTTTTTTCGGAAGACTTAGAAATCAACCTTCCCAAAGCTGCTATTCTCCCTGTTAGTCTTTGAACTTCCTTTTTATTTGTTAAAATATCAGGAATTTCCTCTATAGCATTAATTTGAGCGGGATTTATCTCTATTCCTCTGTTCGATACAAGGAAACCCAAAAATTTACCTGATTGCACTCCAAAAGCGCATTTCTCTGGATTTAGCTTCATATTATACCTGCGCAAAATGTAAAAATCAGTAGAGAGATGCTGGAAATAGAAATGGTCTTGTGCTTGTGTTGATTTTACCAACATATCATCAATATAGACTTCCATCGTCTTTCCAAGATGTTCTTGGAACATTTTAGTCACTAACCTTTGGTAGGTGGCTCTAGTGTTTTTCAAGTCAAAAGGCATAACTTTATAAGAGTAAGTCCCCCTGTTTGTAATGAAGGAAGTTTTTTCCTCATCTAAGGGATTCATTTTAATCTGATTATAACCAGAATATGCATCTAAGAAGTTCAATAATTCATGACCTGCTCTGGCATCAATCATTTGATCTATATGTGGCAATGGGAATGAATCTTTGGGGCATGCTTTATTTAAGTCAGTATAATCTATGCATACTCTCCACTTGCCATTCTTTTTAGGTACTACCACGGTGTTTGATAGCTAGTTAGGGAACGTTACCTCTCGTATCGAACCAATCTTTAATAGTTTCTGTACCTCTTCGTCGATCACTTGGTTCTTGAATGGTCCTTGCTTTCTTTTCTTCTCTTCGAGCTGGGCCCAGCCTCGTGCCTATATACACTTTCTGCACATGCTTTTGTTCAGATAATGGAACAACTTCGAGCTCCTCCGTAGTTGTTTTGATGTGCTCATCTTCCTCCGGTTCATGCATGACGTCCGGTCTGGAATCTGCATCTGTGTGGTATAGTACACCTTCCATGGTAACTTGATTCTCCTTCTCGTAAATATTTTTTTTCATACCTATTTCAGCAATAATACCTTCCGTACCTATTTGGGTAGTAATTTCTTCGATGCCTGTTTGGGCGGAGTTACCTTCTTGGGAGATTCCCTTATCTCGTAATTCTTCCACCTCTATTTTCTTGTTGTAGTGTACCACAGAGTTTATATTTCTTACGGTCTGCTAATCGCCTTTGATTTTCTGAATCCCCCATTCAGAGGGGAATTTAATTACCTGATGCAACGTGGAAGGTATTGCTTTCATGTCCTGGATCCATGGACTTCCCACGATCACGTTATAAGACATGTCAGTATCGATGACTTGGAACCTGGTACTTTTGATCACCCCCTCAGCATAAGTGCTAAGCTCAATTTCTCCTTTTGTTATAACCGTAGAGTTATCAAACCCTGATATGGCTCGTGCTTTTGGGATTACTTGATTCCCCAGTAGCATTTCTTCCACGACTCTTAGCAAAATGATATTGACTGAACTGCCTGGATCAATCAACACTCTTTTTACGTTAGTGTCATGAATAAGTAAAGATATTACCAGAGCATCATTGTGCGGAAGCATTAATCCGCCGATATCTTCATCATCGAAGGTTATATCGTCTTCTTCCATATTTTCACGAGCCCGTTTTCCATGTGTAATTATGAACTTTGTGGTTGTCTTGCAGATCACTCCGTTTACTTCTTCATCTCCGTGTATCACGTTGACGGTTCGTTTTGGAGAAGGAGGCTTTGGGGGCTCCTGCCTGTTCCTCATATATGCATGTTTACCTTTATCACTAAACAATTCTGTTAAATAGCCCTGTTTCAATAAATTTTCTACTNTATATATACCTGATTACCTTTATCACTAAACAATTCTGTTAAATAGCCCTGTTTCAATAAATTTTCTACTTCACCTTGTAAAAATCTGCAATCCGTAGTTTTGTGCCCATGATCGTTGTGGAATTCACACCAGTGATCTGGGTTCCTTCTACTTGGATTTGACCGCATCTCTTTGGGCCACTTATTCTTGTCTCCCATGTTCCTCAATATTGAGACAAGTTCAGTAGTACTTACATTAAAGGTATGATACCCAATTTGAGTATTATTTCTAGGTCTTTCATCTCGATCTTTTCTGGATCTAGACGAGGATGAGACTACGTCTCTTCCTTATGGTCTATAGTCCGACCTAGTGCTTTCGAACCTGGGGCGAATATCGCATCCTGAGGGGCCTAAGTAAGGATCGTACCTGTTTTTACCTAATCTTCTATATGATTCAGGACGTCTGGATCTGGAATGATCTTCATCTCTCGAACGAGCAATGATATCTTCTTCTATTATGAGTTTAGTACTATACCTGTTGTATACATCGTTCCATGTTGTAGCGGGGAATTCTCTTAGACTTTCCTTAATTCGTCTTGTGGCTTCTGAGCTTTTATCGTTTATGTTGCTTGCAAATGCCATGGCTGCTCAATTATCAGGCACCCTGGGTAACTGCATTCTTTCTCGTTGAACCTGTCTACAAACTCACGGAGTAGTTATGTGTCTCCTTGTTTTATTTTAAATATGTCTTCCATTCTCTTCTCAACTTTTTGCGTACCAGAGTGTGCTTTTATAAACGAATCTGCAAGCTCAGCAAAAGAGTCAATAGAATTTTCAGGGAGAAGAGAATACCAGGTTAGGGCCCCTTTGGTAAGTGTTTCCCCAAATTTTTTGACAAGGACTGATTCAATNTAGTAGTGAAAGTAGTCATATGGTCACGTGGGTGAGTTGTTCCATCATATTTGGGAACGTCAGGCATTTTAAACTTCTTGAGTATAGGCAAGGGTGCCGCACTTGGCTTCCAAGGTTGTTGAGAATACCTATCAACATCAATGCCTTTGATGATAGGTGGTACTCCAGGAATTTGTTCGATGCGATCGTTCTGCTCCTTCATCTGTTTCTGCATGGTTAGCAGTAAATTTTGTAATTCTGAGTTATTAGATATACCTGGTCTCGTTTCGAGAGATTCATTAGGAGTATCTCCTCTTCCTGAGTTTGCCAACCCAGATTGAGGATTTTCCATGGTGATGGTATTATTGGGGGGTGGCGTCGGCGGTGTAGGTAACGCTGCCGGTAATCCTCTCGCAAATTCTTGCAAAGCTTGGCTCACATACTCTGCAATTATTTGCGTTACATGATCTTGTTCCACAGGTTGATCATTATCACCATTGTTATTATTGAATCTTTCTGGGGATTGTTCCCTTGAACCACGTGGGGTTCCTGAAGGCGATGGAACTGGGGTTCCACTTCTTTGGTGGTTGTTGTCGTTGGGGTTTGACATAGTTCATAGGATATCACTTGAAAAGCAAATAAAGATTATCAGATTCCCACTAACGGCACCAATTTGTTTAACCAAAGAATTAGACCCTTTTACTAAAGCTATTTTTAGGATGAACTCGGGTTACTGATAATAAAGGAAATAGAGAAAAATGAATAACATACAATATTGCAGAAATATAGAAAAGCGAAATCAATTATATTCTAGAATCAGATGTCTTTACAAGCTGTATTCCCCTCCCTTATATAGGAGATTCCTATAACGTAAAACTCTTGCTATGGTTGCTCATTAATGAATAATTATGACATTAATGAGGCGTTACAAAGGATAATAGTAACTTTGGGTACGGTTACATAACGTTCGAGTAATCAATTGTGGGTCCTTGAATCTGCCCGTAGCTTTGTCTAGATTCATGCTGACCGTGCCTCTACCCTGTTTTGATTAGGTTGAGTTTCTCATGGCTGAAAAGCTCGAGGGTTTACTGAATCGTGCCTCTTTGTTCCGCACCTCATCAAAGAATCACATTCAGCTGTCACTTTTTCTTGTGTCCACGTGACTGGCTGAGTTGTCAAAAGGTGGCTTACGTGTGAAACTCTTTTTTACCAATACAATAACTCTTCTGCTTGGACTGAGATGTACGAAGGCTATCCTGAATGATCTTAACCTTATCCGAGGCATCTTGCACTAAGTCTGTACCCAACAACCGAGCCTCTCCTGCCTCAAACCACCCAACCGGCGACCGACACCGCCTACCATATAATGCCTCATAGGGAGCCATCTGGATGCTCGACTGATAGCTGTTGTTGTAGGTGAACTTAGCCAATGGCAAGAACTGATCTCAAGAACCTCCAAAGTCACTGACACAGGCTCGAAGCATATCCTCCAAAATCTGAATAGTGCGCTCGGACTGTCCGTCCGTCTGAGGATGAAATGATGTGTCAACTCAACCCTCGTGCCCAACTCACGTTGAACTGCCCTCGAGAAATGCGAGGTAAACCGTGTACCTCGATCAGAAATAATAGACACAGACACACCATGAAGATGAACAATCTCCCTAATGTAGATCTCTAACAATCTCTCCGAAGAATAGGAAACTACCACAGGGATAAACTGTGTTGACTTGGTTAGCCTATCCACAATAACTTATACTGCATCGAACTTCTTCGGAGTCTGTGGGAGCCCAACAACAAAATCCATGGTGATATGCTCACACTTCCACTCAGGAATCTCAATCTGCTGAAGCAATCCACCAGGCCTCTGATGCTCGTACTTTACCTGCTGACAATTCAAGCACAGAGCTACATATGCCACAGTATACTTCTTCATCCTCCTCCACCAATAATGTTGCCGCAAATCCTGATACATCTTTGCGGCGCCCAGATGAATGGAGTACCGGGAACTATGGGCATCCTCTAATATCAATTCACGAAGTCTATCCACATTGGGCACACAAATACGACCCTGCATTCGTAAAACCCCATCATCACCAACTGTAACCTTCTTGGCACCACCGTGCTGCACCGTGTCCCTATGGACAATCAAATGAGGATCATCATACTGCCGATATCGAATACGATCAAATAATGAAGAATGAGCAATTGTTTAAGCTAAAACACGGCCGAGCTCAGAAACATCCAATCTCATGAACCGATTGGCTAAAGCCTTATATCCAAAGCAAGTGGTCTCTCCCCGGCCGGAATATATGCAAGACTACCCATACGGGCTGACTTCCCACTCAAAGCATCGGCCACCATATTGGCCTTCCCCGGATGATATAAGATGGTGATGTCATAGTCTTTCAACAGATCCAACCATCTCCTCTGCCTCAAATTCAACTCCTTCTGCTTGAACATATATTGCAAACTCTTGTGATCCGTGAACACCTCACATGACACGCCATACAGATAATGCCCCCAAATCTTCAGCGCGTGGACAATGGATGCTAACTCCAAGTCACGAACTGGATAATTCTTCTCATGGATCTTCACCTGACACGAAGCATATGAAATGACCTTTCCATCCTGCATCAACACGACACCAATTACAACCCGAGATGCATCACAATACACATTATATGGCCCTGAACCTGTGGGCAAAACCAACACCGTCGCCCTAGTCAAAGTTGTCTTGAGCTTCTTGAAGCTCGCCTCACACTCCTCTGACCACCGGAACTAGACACCCTTCTGAGTTAACCTGGTCATCGGGAATAAAATAGATGAAAACCCCTCCACAAACCGACGGTAATAGCCCGCCAAACCCAAGAAACTCCGGATCTCTATAGCTGATGTGGGTCTAGGCCAATCCTTGACCGGTAAAATCTTTTTAGGATCCACCCGAATACCCTCCGCTGATATAACATGACCCAGGAATGAAATTGAACTCAACCAAAACTCACATTTCGAAAACTTGGCATATAACTGACTGTCCTTCAGAGTCTGGAGAACGACTCGAAGGTGCTGCTCGTGCTCCTCCCGGCTGCGGGAATAAATCAGAATATCATCAATGAAGACAATCACGAAGGAATCCAAGTAAGGCCTGAACACTCGGTTCATCAAGTCCATGAAATCTACTGGGGCATTTGTCACTAAGAACTCATAATGCCCGTACTGAGTGCGAAAAGTTGTCTTAGGGACATCGGATTCCCTAATCCTCAACTGATGGTAGCCATATCTCAAATTAATCTTCGAAAATACCTTGGCACCCTAAAGTTGATCAAACAAAATCATCAATCCTCGGTAGTGGATACTTATTTTTGATCGTAACCTTGTTCAACTGCCAAAAATCTATGCACATCCTCATCGACCCATGCTTCTTCTTAACAAACAACACCGGTGCATCCCAAGGCGAGACACTAGGCCTAATAAATCCTTTATCAAGCAAATCCTACAACTGTTCTTTCAACTTCTTCAACTCTAGGGGGCGCCATGCAATATGGCGAAATAGAAATGTGCTGAGTGCCCGGAGCCAAATTAATGCAAAAGTCACTATCCATGTCGGGTGGCATACCGGGTAAGTCTGCAGGAAACACCTCTAGAAACTCAAGGACAATGGGCACAAACTCCATAGAAGGAACCTCGGCACTAGAATCACGAACATAGGCCAAATAGGCCAAATAGGCCAAACACCCCTTCTCGACCATATGCCGAGCCTTCATATATGAGATAACCCTTCTAGAAGAATGACCAAGAGTCCCTATCCACTCCAGTCGAGGCATCCCCGGCAATGCCAAGGTCACAGTCTTGGCATGACAATCCGGTATGGCATGATAAGGAGACAGCCAATCCATCCCCAAAATAACATCAAAATCTACCATATCAAGGAGTAGAAGATCTACACTGGTCTCAAGACCACCAATAACCACTACACATGAATAGTAGACACGATCTACCACAATAGAATCATCTACCGGTGTAGACACATATACTGGAGTACTCAGAGAATCACGAGGCATAACCAAATAAGGAGCAAAATAAGATGACACATAGGAATATGTGTACCTTGGATCAAATAAAACCGAAGCATCTCTGCTCCAAACTGAAACCATACTTGTGATAACCGCATCGGAAGCCTCAGCCTCAGGTCTGGCTGGAATAGCATAACATCAGGGCTGGGCCCTACCAATCAGAACTACATCCCTAGGATGACTCCTGCTGGCTGACCTATACCTCTAGTTTCCTGGCTTCCACCTCTAACCGCCTGAGCTTCACCTCTAACACCTCGACACCCACCTCTGGTTGGCTGAGCGGGTGGTGGAACACCTGGTGCGGGAACTATGGCATGAAAACCCTGGTGCTGAGAACTGCTCGGGGGCAAAATCTAGCAATGTGCCCCGGACCACCACAAGTATAACAAGATCTCAGCTGCTGAGACTGCAAGCAAACTGACCCTGACGCCCTAAGTAACCACCCTGAATACTCTAGAGCTTCAGTGCACTGATAGGAGCTCCATTTCGATGTGTTTCAATTCTTTCGAACAAGAGAGGTTTGATGCTTTTGAATCCATTGTATTAATTCCACTTCCTACTCGCAGTATGCTCTTTATGATCTCGGCTTATGATTCAATTGCCATGTATTTAGCTATTGAGCCTCACATACTTCCTCAAGCAGCGGAACACTCAATGCCCAAGCAGTTACACGTTGTTGATTTCAGACTCCTACGGTAGAGCCAACAACCATTCAGTGAATTGTCTTGTGTTACTACGTTTCAAGATGTTCACTGAATCCTTCACGATGTTTTGGTGGCAGGTACTAGTACATCGAAGCCTCAATAAAAGGAATGAGGGAAGCTAAAATAAAAAATATTGGAAGGAAGGGAAAATTGGAAGATGAATCTTTTCCCCGGAGCTGGAACAACGTGTTCTTCCTGCCCGATTCAACGCCAAAAAATTTCTTGTCCCGACTGAGAGATTCGATTTGCAAATCCAAGCTGGAACGTAGTCGCTATAGCGGAAAGACAGTCCGCTTACCATATATAGAAGATCGATATCGCACAGAAGGCCTGATATCGCCCTATTTGAGATCTTCGCCTGCTTCTTATTATGGCGGCTATGTTTTCGTGGCGAAAATGAACGAAAAGCGAGATGAGCGTGCTAGTTTCAAATCGATTGATAGATAAGGGGAAATATCACATTTCTTGTCCAAGCTTGCATCCTTCTTCTGCCATTGGGAATGGAACATCTCTCCACTTGTAAGTGGTAGAAATTAAGGACTCTGTTGCAGGTTTTGGTTGATTAAAGAATCCTCTCAGAAGCCCATGTTTATTGTCAAAAACGAGACCTTTACGGGTATGATTCTGATGGCTTGGCTCCTGTAGGGAAACTAATCAGAATACTGCATGTGGGAACAACTGCCACCTGGAGCACTGCGAGAAACCTGAAGTGCTGACTGAAATGGCCTAGGAGGATGGCCCCTACCAAAAGAAACCCTGCCTCCAGATGAGAAACCACTGAACCGGCCAAAATGACGAGGCCTCTTGTCAGACCCCTGACCACTCCTCTGTGATAGAACCATCTCGACCTGTCTGGCCACATTGGCTGCATCCTGAAAGGAAATATCACTCCCTGCCTCTCTAGCCATCTGCAATATGATCGGCTGAGCTAGTCCCTTAATAAACCTCCTCACCCTCTCTCGTTCGGGGGGAAGTATCATAATAGAATGACGAGCCAAGGTAATGTATCTGGTCTCATACTGAATGACGGTCATAGAACCCTACTGGAGACGCTCAAACTGCCTCTGATAATCCTCTCTGTGAGTGGTAGGGAGAAACTTCTCAATAACCAAATCGGAGAACTGGGCCCAAGTCAAAGGCGGTGATCCAACTGGTCTGGCCAAAGAATAATCTCTCCACCAGGTCTTGGCGGGACCTGATAGACGAAAAGTAGAACCGTTGACCCTATTAGTCTCCATTATCCCCATGTTCCATAGGACCTCGTGCCAGCTATCCAAATAATCCTGGGGTCCTTTGAAGATGCACCACTATAAGTAGTGGTAAACAGCTTGGTGAACCGGTCCAACCTCCACAAATCATCAGCAGACATAGCTGCTCCGTCACCGGTCTGAACCACAATACCCAGCTGAACTACCCCAACTGTCTGAGGTGCTGGAGTCTCGAACTGAGAAGCTAACTGCTACGGAGTGCGAGTAATGGGAGTCTGGGCTCCTCCCCCAGCCCGAGAGACGACTGGTGCTATAGGAAGTAAACCTGCCCAAGCAACGCTCTCCATGAGGCCCACTAGACAGACTAGAGCATCCTGGAGTACCGAGGTGGCAATGAACCCCTCGGGAACCTGAGCTGGTCCCACCGGTACTGTCTGGGTAGGAACCTCATTATCAAACTCTACCTGAGGCTCCGCCACTGGGGCTGCTGCTCTGGGCTGAGCTATGCCTCTGCCTCGGCCTCTAGCAAGGCCTCGACCTCGTCCTCGGCCCCTCGTAAGAGCTGCAACTGGAGACTCGGGCTACTGATTAGTGGATGAAGAAGCACGTGTTCTCGCCATCTGTGAGAGAAGAGATGTATCCTCTGGGGGTTAAGCACAGACGTCTCCGTACCGATCCCTCAGCCTCTACTAAGCTTGTCCGTGAATATTGAGACCTAAGCAACCTAGTGTTCTGATACCAACTTGTCACGACCCGAATTTCCCACCGTCGGGACCGTGATGGCGCCTAATATTGAACCCGCTAGGTAAGCCAACGTTAATGTTTATTTACCTTATTCAATTATTTTTAACAAATAACAGGTTATTTACAAATCAGCGGAAATAAAAGTGCGAGAGAAATCAAAGTCTAACAACTTAATGAAAAGCCATTACAAAAATCATAATACTAAACCCAGAATTTGGTGCCACAACTTCACGGACTGTCTATGAATACAACATATAAAGGTCCAAACAAAATAAATACATATGTCTCAAAATAAAGAAGAACAGGGTGGAAATAAAGTAGTAGGGGACGCCAAGGCTTGCAGACGCCTGCAGGACTACCTCGGAATCTTCAAAAGGGCTGAAGGCAACCTCCTCACTCTAAGGTCTGTAGAGTCCTGTACCGGGATCTGCACAAAAGTTCAGAGTATAGCATCAATACAACCGACCCCATGTACTGAGTAAGTGTCGAGCCTAACCTCGGCGAAGTACTGACAAGGCTGGGACATGACAACCAATTAAACCTGTGCAGTTTAATGATATACGGAGAAAATAATAACAACAAGAAATAAGCAGCTAAATACAAAGAAAGGGGAACATGCTGAGGGAGGAAAATATCAAATAATGGAAATAACGAAGTTGAGCAACCAAGTTGATATCAATTTAGACAACAGAAGTAACAACACAAAAACAAGTGCACGGTATCACCCTTCGTGCTTTTACTCTCATCCTCACCAAATAACAAATAGAATGTACGGCAACACCCTTCGTGCTTTTACTCTCATACTCACAATAAATCTATAGAAACGGCACGACATCACCCTTCGTGCTTTTAATATCATAATATGGCATGGCATCACTCTTCATGCTTTTACTCTCATCCTCACAATAAATCAATAGAAACGACACGGCATCACCCTTCGTGCTTTTACCCTCATCCTCACAACAAATCAATAGAAAATGGCACGGCATCACTCTTTGTACTTTACACTCTTCCTCATCCAAACAAATCAATAACAACAATCCGGCAAGGAAATCAATGATACAAATAACAATAATAAATCCATAACGTCCCGGCAAGGGAGTCAACATAATAATCAATATCATCCCGGCAAGGGAAAACAGCTATAACCAATCTCACCTAATTACTCAATTTCATGTAGTAATTTTCAACTCGAACCAATGCTCAACAATGATCAATACCAAAGAAACACCACTAACATAGATAATTGCCAAATTAAACTCAAGTAATGCTTAATGAAAAATCACATAAATAACAATATTCGACTCACGACATGCTTGACACCAACGTATAGATACTCGTCACTACACCTATACGTTGCACATTATACTAACATGTAGCAAATAAGACATAATACCTATTCCCTCACTGAAACACTTGATGCACAGCTGATAAATTCGCCGTGATACTTCCAAAGCATAGACACATGAAACACTGGATGCACAGCTGATAAATTTGGTGGCAACGCAAGTATTTAAGCCATCTCTCCCACTCTATCAAGGATCTCAAAAGGACCGATGTACCTAGGGCTTCGCTTTCCCTTATTCCCAAATCTCATCACGCCCTTAATGGGAGACACCCGAAGCAACACCCCCTCTCCGACCATGAGTGCCACACCATGAACTCTACGGTCGGCATAACTCTTCTTGCTGGACTGTGTTGTACGAAGTCTATCCTGAATGATCTTAATCTTATCCAAGGCATCCAACACTAAGTCTGCACCCAACAACCGAGCCTCTCCAGGCTTAAACCACCCAACCGGCGACGGACACGGCTTACCATATAATGCCTCATAGGAACCATCTGGATGCTCGACTGATAGCTGTTGTTGTAGGCGAACTCCGCCAATGGCAAGAATTGATCCCAAGAACCTCCAAAGTCAATGACAAAGGCTCGAAGCATATCCTAAAAAATTTGAATAGTGCGCTCGGACTGTCCGTCCGTCTGAGGATGAAATGTTGTGCTCAACTCAACCCTCATTCCCAACTCATGTTGAATTGCCCTCCAGAAATGCGAGGTAAACTGCGTACCTCGGCCAAAAATAATAGACACGGGCACACCATGAAGACAAACAATCTCCCTAATGTAGATCTCTGGCAATCTCTTCGAAGAATAGGAAATTGTCACAGGGATGAAATGTGCTGACTTGCTCAGCCTATCCACAATAACCCATACTGCATCTAACTTCCTCGGAGTCCGTGGGAGCCCAACAATGAAATCCATGGTGATACGCTTCCACTTCCACTCAGCAATCTCAATCTGCTGAAGCAATCCACCAGGCCTCTGATGCTCGTACTTTACCTGCTGATAAATCAAGCACTGAGAAACATATGCCACAATATCCTTCTTCATCCTCCTCCACCAATAATGTTGTCGCAAACCTGATTCATCTTTGCGGCGCCCAGATGAATGGAGTACCGGGAACTATGGGCCTCCTCTAATATCAACTAACGAAGTCTATCCACATTGGGCACACAAATACGACCCTACATCCGTAAAACCCCATCATCACCAACCGTGACCTTCTTGGCACCACCGTACCGCACCGTGTCCCTAAGGACACACAAATGAGGATCATCATACTGCCGATCTCGAATACGATCAAATAATGAAGAACGAGGAATTGTATAAGCTAGAACACGGCCGGGCTCAGAAACATCCAATCTCATGAACCGATTGGCTAAAGCCTGAACAACCAAAGCAAGCGGTCTCTCCCCGACCGAAATATATGCAAGACTACCCATACTGGCTGACTTCCTACTCAAAGCATCGACCACCACATTGGCCTTCCCCGAATGATATAAGATGGTGATGTCATAGTGTTTCAACAGCTCTAACCATGTCCTCTGCCTCAAATTCAACTCTTTCTGCTTGAACAAATATTGCAAACTCTTGTGGTCTGTGAACACCTCACATGACACGCCATATAGATAATGCCTCCAAATCTTCAGCGCGTTGAGAATGGCTGCTAACTCCAAGTCATGAACTGGATAATTCTTCTCGTGGATCTTCAACTGACGCGAAGCATATGAAATGACCTTTCCATCCTTCATCAACACTGCACCAAGTCCAACCCGAGATGCATCACAATACACAGTATATGGCCCTGAACCTGTGGGAAAAACCAACACCGGTGCCGTAATCAAAGTTGTCTTAAGCTTCTGGAAGCTCACCTCACACTCCTCTGACCACCGGAACTAGGCACCCTTCTAATATAACCTGGTCATCGGGACTACAATAGACGAAAACCCCTCCATAAACCAACGGTAATAGCCCGCCAAACCCAAGAAATTCCGGAACTTTGTACCTGATGTGGGTCTAGGCCAATCCTTGACCGCTGAAATCTTCTTAAGATCCACCTGAATACCCTCCGCTGATACAACATGACCCAAGAATGCAACTGAAGTCAACAAAAATTCACATTTCGAAAACATGGCATATAGCTGACTGTCCTTTAGAGTCTGGAGAACGACTCAAAGGTGCTTGTCTTGCTCCTCCCGGCTGCGGGAATAAATCAGAATATCATCAATGAAGACAATCACGAAGGAATCCAAATAAGGCATGAACACTCGGTTCATCAAGTCCTTGAAAGATACTGGGGCATTTGTCAACCCGAATGACATCACTAAGAACTCATAATTCCCGTACCGAGAGCGAAAAGCTGTCTGAGGGACATCGGATGCCCTAATCCTCAATTGATGGTAGCCAAATTTCAAAGAAAACTTCAAAAATACCTTGGCACCCTAAAGCTGATCAAACAAAACCATCAATCCTCGGCAACAGATACTTATTCTTGATGGTAACCTTGTTCAACTGTCGATAATCTATGCACATCCTCATCGACTTATCCTTCTTCTTAACAAACAACACCGGTGCACCCCAAGGCGAGACACTAGGCCTAATAAAGCCTTTATCAAGCAAATCCTGCAACTGTTCTTTCAACTTCTTCAACTCTGGCGGGGCCATACGATATGGCGGAATAGAAATGTGCTGAGTGCCCGGAGCCAAATCAATGCAAAAGTCAATATCCATGTCGGGAGGCATACCTGGTAGGTCTGCAGGAAACACCTCTGGAAACTCACGGACAATGGGTACAAACTCCATAGAAGGATCCTCGGCACTAGAATCACGAACATAGGCCAAATAGGCCAAACACCCCTTCTCGACCATATGCTGAAGATAACCCTGCTGGAAGAATGACCCGGAGTCCCTATTCACTCCAGTCGAGGCAACCCCGGCAATGCTAAGGTCACGGTCTTGGTATGAAAGTCCGGTATGGCATGATAAGGTGACATCCAATCCATCCCCAAAATAACATCAAAATCTACCATATCAAGGAGTTGAAGATCTACACTGGTCTCAACACCACCAATAACCACTACACACGAACGGTAGACACGATCTACCTTAATAGAATCACCCATCGGTGTAGACACATATATGGAGTACTTAGAGAATCACGAGGCATAACCAAATAAAGAGCAAAATAAGATTACATAATATGACACGTAGGAATATGTGGACCCTGGATTAAATAAAACTGAAGCATCTCTGCTGCAAACTAAAACCATACCTGTGATAACCGCATCGGAAGCCTCAGCCTCAGGTGTGGCTGAAATAGCATAACATCGGGCTGGTCCCCACCAATCTAAACTACATCCCTGGGACGGCCTCCTGCTAACTGACCTCTACCTCTAATATCCTGGCCTCCACCTCTAACTGCCTGACCTCCACCTCTAACACCTCGACCCCCACCTCTGGCTGACTGAGCGGGTGGTGGAACACCTGGTGCGGGAACCATGTCACGAAAACCCTGGTGTTGAGAACTGCTCGAGGCTCGAGGGCAAAATCTAGCAATGTGCCCCAAACCACCACAAGTATAACAAGATCTCGACTGCTGAGACTGCTGGCCCTGAGACTGACCTTAATGACCTGAGTAACCACTCTGAAAACTCTAGAGCAGCGGTGCACTGATATGAGCTTGTGGTGCACTGTAGGGAAACTGATCATAATACTGCATGTGGGAACCACGGCCATCTGGAGCACTGCGAGAAACCTGATGTGCTTACTGAAACGGCCTAGGAGGATGGCCCTTACCAAAAGAATCCCTGCCTCCAGATGAGACACCACTGAGCTGGACAAAATGACGAGGCCTCTTGTTAGAACCCTGACCAGTCCCCTATGATAGAACCTTCTCAATTCGTCTGGCCACATTGGCTGCATCCTGAAAGGAAATATCACTCCCTGCCTCTCTAGCCATCTGCAATCTGATCGACTGAGCTAGTCCCTCAATAAACCTCCTCACCCTCTCTTGGTCGGGGGGAAGATCATAATAGCATGACGGGCCAAGGTAATGAATATGGTCTCATACTGAATGACGGTCATAGAACCCTGCTGGAGACGCTCAAACTGCCTCTAATAATCCTCTCTCTGAGTGATAGGGAAAAACTTCTCCAGAAACAAATCGGAGAACTGGGCCCTAGTCAAAGGAGGTGATCCAGCTGGTCTGGCCAAACAATAATCTCTCCACCAGGTCTTGGCGGGACCTGACAGACGAAAAGTAGCAAAGTCAACCCCATTAGTCTCCATTATCCCCATGTTCCATAGGATCTCATGACAGCTATCCAGATAGTCCTGGGAATCCTATGAAGATGCTCCGCTATAAGTAGTGGTAAATAACTTGGTGAACCGGCCAACCTCCACAAAGCATTAGCAGACATAGCTGCTCCATCACCGGTCTGAACCACAATATCCGGCTGAACTTCCCTTAACTTTCCGAGGTGCTAGAATCTGGAATTGAGAAGCCAACTGCTCTGGAGTGCAAGTAACTGGAGTCTGGGCTCCTCCCCCAGACTGAGAGACGGCTGGTGCTGTAGCAAGTAAACCTGCCTGAGCAGCGCTCTCCATGTCACGACCAAAATTCCCTCTGTTGGGTATCGTGATGGCACCTAGTCTTAGGGACTAAGTAAGCCTAGCAGTTACTGAATAAAACAATAAATAAAGGAAAACTAACAGTCTTGATATAGAATCTGAACAAAATGTGCAAACTTTCCCAAAACCGGTAGTACAAATCACAAGCTCTACGAATCATCTACAACTTCTAAGTACAATTGTTTGGAAATAGATACAACAGTGTATGAATAATAAATACAAAGAAGGTGACTCTGACGCCTGCGAACCCAGTAACAGGTTACCTTGAGTCTACTCGGCAATCATCCACACAGCTACTACAATATATACCTGGATCTGCACACAAAAATGTGCAGAAGTGTTGTATGAGTACACCACAGCAGTGCCCAGTAAGTATCAAGATTAACCTCGGTGGAGTAGTGACGAGGACTAGTCAAGACACCACTAGTCTATAAAATAAATAACATGAATATAGAAATGACCGAACGTTACATCTATCTAAGAATTCTCAGGCTAATCCACCACAATGACAATATAAAGCGGAAGGAAATTACAGAAATCAATCACGAAACAACACAAAAATACACAGAAAGATGGAAAGCAAAACAAGACGAATCGAAAAGAAACACAATACAATAGAGGACACCGATAACTCAACTCCAAGTCGGTTTGTTCACAATGGGCCTTAGTCATTAAAATCCATAACTGGTAGAAATCTTTAAACAGCAGTTCATATGAAAAACTTTTGCAAATAAAAATCATTTTAGTATGGAAGAGTTTACTTTGAAAACATACTTTCTCCAAAAGTAGATATAAGTATAATTAATAGAGAGAATTACGTAAAACATAGTTTCTTTCAAACTACGAAGCTTTCCAAAGAGGCTTTCCCAATAAATGACTTCCAAATATCATTTTAGGCAAAACTAGTGCTTTTCAAATATACCTTCGATGTAAAAGTCATTCAAGTATAATCATTTCAAACCATTTCTTTTTCAATAATACTTTTCAATAAAATCCCTTGATCAGAATCTCCTCAAGATTTATCCACCGGAACTCAGTCTGTAACTCATAAATTCCCATGCCGTACAGGAGAAATATCAAATCTTGCCAATAAATGCAGTAAGAAAATCAGTAGGAATATCCAAATTTAGAACAACGAAATAAAATACAAAGACAAGTGCACGGCATCACCCTTCATGCTTTTACTCGCATCCTCACAAAAACTAGAGCACGGCATCACCCTTCGTGCTTTACTCTCATTCTCACCAAAACAAGTGCACGGCATCACCCTTCGTGCTTTACTCTCATTCTCACCAAAACAAGTGCACGATATCACCCTTCGTGCTTTTACTCTCATAACATGGCACGTCATCACTCTTCGTGCTTTAATATCATAACACAGCACGACATTATCCTTCATGCTTTAATATCATAACATGGGAGGACATTATCCTTCGTGCTTCAATATCATAACATGGCACGACATTATCCTTCGTGCTTCAATATCATAACATGGCACGACATCACCCTTCGTGCTTTATTACTCTCATCCTCACAATAGATGGCATCACCCTTCGTTCTTTACACTCTTCCTCACCTAAACAATATAAAGAACAACAGTTTAGCAAGGAAAAACTAACAATATGACACATAAATCACCACATTCCAACATGGGACGACATTATCCTTCGTGGGATCGCGATTAAGGAAACTGAGCTGGTCCATTTTACACTATGTGATCGCGGATTTGTCTATGAGATCGCATAGAAGGGGACACCAGATAGCAGAAACAGCAGAGGAAAATGATAGAAAATGGACCCGAACCCTAACCGAGACACACCCAAGCCCTCGGGGCTCAAAACCAAATCTACACACAACCTTAAAAACATCATACGGACTTATTCGAGTAATCAAATCAATAAAATAACATCATAAGCATCGCATTAAACCTCAACTCAATGGAATTTCTCAATATTTCTTTAAACATCAATTTTTGCATTTAAGGTCCGAATCACGTCAAACTAAGTCCGTTTCTTACCAAATTTCACAAATAGCACATATAAGACATATTGAACTTGTACCGGGCTTCGGAACCATGATACGAGCCCGATATCATAGGTTTCACCTCAAATTTCATTTTCCAAAACCTTTAATTTTTTCTGAAAATAATTTTCTTTAAAAAATTTATTTCTCGGACTTGGGACCTCGGAATTCGATTCTGGGCATATGCCCAAGTCCCATATTTTCCTACGGACCCTCCGGGACCGTCAAATCACAGGTCCCGAGTCCGTTTACGAAAAACGTTGACCGAAGTCAACTTTGTTCAAATTCTAACTCAAAAATTATCATTTTTATCAAGTTTTCACATAAAGGCTTCCCGGCTACACGCCCGGGCTGCACACGCAAATCAAGGTGAGATATAAGGAGTTTCTCACAACTTTGGAACATAGAATTAGCTAGAAAAAATACGGGATGACCTTTTGGGTCATCACATCCTCCCCCTCTTAAACAAATGTTCGTCCTCGAACGTGCCAAGATTCACCTTGAACTCATCCAATCACTGATTGTACACTTCTAACACATACCCGCGGGTGATCCCACGTCACCCCAATCCACGAAAGCCTAATGAAACAATCACAACTGCAATATAGCCCTCACATCACCACTGATAAGCCTCCTACCTCTACTTCTCACCCTCTACACATTTACAAAAGACTCGATTCTAAATCCATATCCGGCATTAGTATCAATCAGCTGCATCAACTCATGACTACTCCCACTAGGCACGGCCACACAACATAGCACATCACACATAGGCTCATATAAAACTTTTGATCACAATAGCTACCCAAAGTCAACTCGACATGGAAATTAGCCCCTTATCTGAAAGAACTCTGTTCCCAAACCCCATAACACTGGTAATGATGCAATGAACACGAAGTCTTCATTATTAAACACCCGAGTCACCAGCCACAACTGACACCACCGGGCACTCATCCCGCAAACTAAACTAAAGAAAACACATAACGAAATGACTGAATAAGAAAATGGAAACATATAAAGGAACTATCAAACAAGCCCATAGGCACAACAATCTATCAATACCGACTTACCAAAAGCAATATAACAAGTAAGAAGCAAAGCATATGAACAAATCACAAGGATACCATCCTGATAAAATTTCCACTGCGGTACTCAACCTGGTCCAAACATATCGAATCACAAATATCACGAGGACCTCGCCCTCAACTCTGAATCACATACCGAAAATATATCATACCAATTGAAATTCCTTCACTAATTCATCTCAGTTGATAAAATCATAAAGCTAGCAGATCTCACATCTCGATGGAATATCAAATCACAACTCGTAAGCAAGTATTTAGGAAAATCACATAAATCTTACCACGAAGAACAACAAGGACTCACTTCCAGTCTCACCACTATCAAGAATGAAANGACTCATCCCGACCAATAAAACTATAATGAAATACAATCGGTGCCCCTCTGCAACACATCAAAACATACCTGTGATAATATGTGGCACATCGACCTCCGGCCTACCATATGCAACACATCAACGGGTCGGGCCTCCCCCTCTTAGGCGCCCCTACTTACCTAAATACCCTGCTACCACACACCTATCTGAATCCTGGGAAAATCTCTCACCCTATGGCTAACATCTCCACACTGAAAACAATCTTGCTGCTGACATGGCTGTGGAAAAACACACGATACGAATCCTCTGAGACCCATGAGTACCTGAAATCCCATGCGAAGATGGTAATGCAAACTGAACTGGTTGACCCACAAAACTTCTACCGTGTCGTGCCTTGCCTCCATAATACGGACCTGATCTATGAGGCCTCATTGCCTCCCTAAACACTCTCCCTGATCTCGTCTGCCCTCTCGCTCCCGGTCCCACATGCGCTCTAACCGGCAAGCGATCCCTACTACCTGCTGAATCGAGGCATCCTACTCTAACTCTCGAGTCCCGCTAAACCGAATATCATGCCTGAATCTCCCAAATGACTATACGGAGTCATCTCCCAGCTGAAGCAACCAAGCGAAGTGCATGTCTGGCCCGCCCACTGAATCTAACGGCATGCTCCTATAGTGACACAGCGCCCTGACGCAACTTCGCAAACTCTGCGTGCCGTACATCCCGAAGGAACTGAGGTGCAACCTCCCTCAAGGCATCTCTGAAAACTGAATCCATGCTAGTGAAGCTAACTTGGTCAGGTGACCCCAACTCATATGCCGCCACCACTGACCAACCCACTACTCTGAACTTGAGATGTGACAAAAGCAATCCCCCTCATCTCCACAATACCCGAAGTACGAAGAATATAGTGACACCCCTCCAGGAAACCCTGGGCATTATCTGCCGCCAATCCACTGAAATATAGAAGGGTGGTACTTCCAGTACCCCTCAATTCCAAGGTATTCTCCCTCCGGTGCTGCTACCATGACCATGGCTGAACTGAAACCAGATGTCGTGCTGTCATAACAACTGGAACCTGACCAACATGATCTTGCTACTCTTGAGTGTAGACGGTGGGATTCTGAACTCCTCCCCTGATTTGTGAAGCATCTAGTGCACTAGAATCGACCCTGCCTGAGTAAACGTACCACTTATACTCAAAACTGCGCTCAGGTCTCCTGAAGTCCAGGGTAGCAATAGGCGCCCCCAGTACCTGTCCCCCAACTAGAACTACTGGCGACTCTTCAACTGCTGCTCTGGTAGGCATCTTAATTACGGCACGTGCTCCTAGTTGGCCCTTGTCTCTAACCCTTGCGACACTTGCTTCGGGGTAACATCATCAGGAACCGCCATTCGTGTCCTCACCATCGGTGAGAGAATGGAACGATAAGTTCAAACTTCAAGATCAATAAACTCGCACGATAGGAATGAAGGAAGTGAAATTGTCCTAATAGCTTCGTAGCCTCTCGAAGATAAGTACAGACGTCTCTGTACCGATCCGCAAGACTCTACTAAACTCGCTTATGACTCGTAGCACCAATGAACCTAGAGTTCTGAGACCAACTTGTCACGACCCAAATTCCCTCTGTTGGGTATCGTGATGGCACCTAGTCTTAGGGACTAAGTAAGCCTAGCAGTTACTGAATAACAACAATAAATAAAGGAAAAATAACAGTCTTGATATACAATCTCAACAGAATGTGCAAACTTTCCCAAAACCGGTAGTACAAATCATAAGCTCTACGAATCTTCTACAACTTCTAAGTACAACTATTTGGAAATAGATACAACAATGTATGAATCTCAACTCTGCGTCGGTTTGTTCACAACGGGCCTTAGCCATTAAAATCCATAACTGGTAGAAATCATTAAACAGCAGTTCATATGAAAAACTTTTGCAAATAAAAATCATTTTAGTATGGGAGAGTTTACTTTGAAAACATACTTTCTCCAAAAGTAGATATAAGTATAATTAATAGAGAGAATTACGTAAAACATAGTTTCTTTCAAACTACGAAGCTTTCCAAAGAGGCTTTCCATATAAATGACTTCCAAATATCATTTTAGGCAAGACTAGTGCTTTTCAAATATACCTTCGATGTAAAAGTCATTCAAGTACAATAATTTCAAACCATTGCTTTTTCAATAACACTTTTTAATAAAATCCCTTGATCAGAATCTCCTCAAGATTTATCCATCAGAACTCAGTCCGTAACTCAGAAATTACCATACCGTACAGGAGAAATATCAAATCTTGCCAATAAATGTTGTAAGAGATCAGTAGGAATATCCAAATTTAGAACAACGAAATAAAATACAAAGACAAGTGCACGGCATCACCCTTCATGCTTTTACTCCTCAAAAAAACAAGTGCACGGCATCACCCTTCGTGCTTTACTCTCATTCTCACCAAAACAAGTGCACGGCATCACCCTTCGTGCATTTAGTCTCATAACATGGAACAACATCACCCTTCGTGCTTTAATATCATAACATATCACGGCATTATCCTTCGTGCTTTAATATCATAACATGGCACGACATTATCCTTCGTGCATTTACTCTCATAACATGGAACAACATCACCCTTCGTGCTTTAATATCATAACACATCACGGCATTATCCTTCGTGCTTTAATATCATAACATGGCACGACATTATCCTTCGTGCTTCAATATCATAACATGGTACGGCATTATCCTTTGTGCTACAATATCATAACATGGCACGACATTATCCTTCGTGCTTCAATATCATAACATGGTACGGCATTATCCTTTGTGCTACAATATCATAACATGGCACGGCATCACCCTTCGTGCTTTATTACTCTCATCCTCACAATACATGGCATCACCCTTCGTGCTTTACACTCTTCCTCACCCAAACAATATCAAGAACAACAGTTTGGCAAGGCAAAACCAACAATATGACCCATAAATCACCAAATCCCGGCAATGGAGTCAACAATACAAACAATATCATTAACAACATAACCAGTAATAAAAACCACAACATCCCGGCAAGGGAGTCAACAGTACAAACAATATCATTAACAGCATAAATAGTAACAGGAACCATAACATCCCGGCAAGGGAAACATCTATAACCAATCTCACCTAAACAGTTAACTTCACGGAATAACACTCAGCCTAAACAAAAGGCCCAATAATAGGCAACATCAAGGAAATACCAATAACATAAATGTCTAACAATTAGACCTAAGTGGCACTTAAGGGAATAGTCATATAAATCACAATGTAAGACTCACGGGCATGCTTGACTCCAACGAATAGATGTTCCAACTACGGCTAGTCAACTATAAGGCTAGATGACACTAATTATAGTCAATTAGGCAAGCTAGGAAGAAAATATAGCATGATGATAAGAGAAGTAGAATATTCAGTTAAGTCAAGTAAAGTCAAATATCCAACGAAGAATCCAAAAACAATTAATTCTAATTTAAACAGGAAGGAATGAAATTAACAATCAAGGATTCAAGTGTAACAATTACAAATCATACACAGGTAATATAAGAATCTACGAATCCTAAAAGGGAAATCTAATTGAAAATAAGTACAAGTACACACTCGTCAACTCGCATACTTGGACTACAATTAACAAGGGAGACTCAATCCTAAGGGGTATTTCCCCCACACAAGGTTAGGAAAGATACTTACCTCAAAGACGACAACCCGGTACTCAAAATTAGACTTCTCGGGCGGGAAGGCCTCCGGACGGCTCAAAATCAACTAACACAACTTCAAAATACATATAAAACGTATAAGGAATATTCCGAATAATAAAGTTTCAATCTTTACAAAATTATAAAAATCGACCCAAAAGTCGACCCCCGGGCCCGCCCCTCGGAACCCGACAAATTTTACAAATTTCGATTACCCATTCCGATACGAGTTCACCCATACTAAATTTATCCAACTCTGATGATATTTGGTCTTTCAAATCACAAATTTACATCTTAGAAGTTTTCTTTCAAAACCCACAATCCCCTCAACCCAAAACACAAATTAAATGATAAAAACAAGAACTAATTCATGAAATATATTAAATTCTAGTGGAAGAACACTTACCCATTCGATTTGTGTGAAAAACCCTCAAGGAATCTCCCAAAACCGAGTTCTAGAAGTCAAAATATATTTAAAATGGTGAAACCCCCGATTTTGCAAACTTCTATTCTGCCCAGGTGTTTTGTGAATCGCGATCGCGGGGATCGAGGCGCGATCACATAGAAGGAAAATGAAGCTGGCTTAAAATGCTCTACGCGATCGCATAAGTTAGCTTCTGCGGTCGCGGACCAACTATTGCGATCGCATAGAAGAAGAAATGGCCACTACCAAATAACATTGTGTGATCGCGAAAGTGTGTGTGCGATCGCGTAGAGTGTAGTCTACAAGATGTGCGATCGCGAAGTAAACAGTGCGATCGCGATTAAGGAAACTACGCTGGTCCATTTTACACTATGAGATCGCGGATTTGTCTATGAGATCGCATAGAAAGGGACACCAGATAGCAGAAACAACAGAGGAAAATGAGAGAAAATGGACCCGAACCCTATCTGAAACACACACGAGCCCTCGGGGCTCAAAATCAAATATACACACAACCTTAAAAATATCCTATGGACTTATTCGAGTAATCAAATTACTAAAATAACATCATAAGCATCGAATTAAACCTCAAGATCAATGGAATTTCTCAAAACTTCTTTAAAAATCAATTTTTGCATTTCACGTCTGAATCACGTCAAACTAAGTCCGTTTCTAACCAACTTTCACATATAACACATATAAGGCATATCGAACCTGTACCGGGTTCTGGAACCATGATACGGGCCCGATATCACAGGTTTCGCCTCAAATTTCATTTTAAAAAACCTTTAAATTTTTCAGAAAACAATTTTTTTAAAAATTTTATTTCTCGAACTTGGGACCTCGGAATTCGATTCCGGGCATACGCCCAAGTCCCTATTTTCCTACAGACCCTCCGGGATTGTCAAATCATAGGTCCGGGTCCGTTTGCCAAAACTATTGACCGAAGTCAACTTTGTTCAAATTCTAACAATAAAATTATCATTTTTATCAGTTTTTCACATAAACACTTCCCGGCTACACGCCCGGGCTGCGCACACAAATCAAGGTGAGATAGAAGGAGGATTTCACGACTTCAGAACATAGAATTAGCTAGAAAAAATATGGGATGACCTTTTGGGTCATCACACTCCATGAGGCCCACTAGACAGACCAGAGCATGCTGGAGTACCGGGGTGGCAATGAACCCCTCGGGAACCTGAGCTGGTCCAACCGCGATTGTTTGGGCAGGAACCTCATCAGCAAACACTACCTGAGGCTCCGCCACTGGGGTTGCTGCTCTGGGCTGAGCTATGCCTCTGCCTCGGTCTCTAGCATGGCCTCGGCCCCTTGTAGGAGCTGCAACTGGAGACTCGGGCTGCTGATCAGTGGATGAAGAAGCACGTGTTCTTGCCATCTGCGAGACAAGATAGTAGAAAGTCAATTAGTTTTGAGAAATCAAATCGCACGACAGAGAAAAATAGATGTGAAGTCATTCCTAAACTCTGTAGTCTCTGGGGTATAAGCACAAACGTCTTTGTACCGATTCCTCAGACTCTACTAAGCTTGTCCGTGAATTGTGAGACCTAAGCAACCTAGTTCTTTGATACCAACTTGTCACGACCCGAATTTCCCACCATCGGGACCGTGATGGCGCCTAACATTGAACCCGCTAGGCAAGCCAACGTTAATGTTTATTTACCTCATTCATTTATTTTTAACAGGTGATGTACAAATCAGCGGAAATAAAAGTGCGAGTGAAAACAAAGTCTAACAACTTAATTAAAAGCCATTACAAAAATCATAATACTAAACCCAGAATTTTGTGCCACAACTTCACGGACTATCTATGAATACTACATATAAAGGTCCGAACAAAAAAAATACATTTGTCTCAAAATAAAGAAGAACATAGTGGAAATATAGTAGGAGGGGACGCCAAGGCCTGCGAACGCCTGCAGGACTACCTCGGATATCCAAAAGGGCTGAAGGCATCCTCCTCACTCTAAGGTTCGTAGAGTCCTGTATTGGGATCTGCACAAAAGTGCAAAGTGTAGTATCAGTACAACCGATCCCATGTCCTGAGTAAGTGTCGATCCTAACCTCGGCGAAATAGTGACGAGGCTGGGACACGACAACCAACTAAACCTAAGTAGTTTAATCATATACGGAGAAAATAGTAACAACATGAAATAAGAAGCTGAATACAAAGAAAGGGGAACATGCTGAGGGGGAAAAATATCAAATAATGGAAATAACGAAGTAGAGCAACCAAGTTGATATCAATTTAAACAACAAAAGTAACAACACAAAAACAAGTGCATGACATCACCCTTCGTGCTTTTACTCTCATCCTCACCAAATAATAAATAAAATGCACGGCATCACCCTTCGTGGTTTTACTCTCATCCTCACAATAAATCTATAGAAACAGCACGACATCACCCTTTGTGCTTTTAATATCATAATATGGCACGGCATCAGCCTTCGTGCTTTTACTCTCATCCTCACAATAAATCAATAGAAACGGTAGGACATCACCCTTTGTGCTTTTACCCTCATCCTCACAATAAATAAATAGAAAATGGCACGGCATCACCCTTCGTGCTTTACACTCTTCCTCACCCAAACAAATCAATAACAACAATCCAGCAAGGAAATCAACAATACAAACAACAATAATAAATCCATAATGTCCCGGCAAGGGGGTCAACAGTAAAATCAATATCATCCCGGCAAGGGAAAACAGCTATAAATAATCTCACCTAGTTACTTAATTTCGCGTAGTAATTCTCAACTCGAATAAATGCTCAACAACGGTCAATACCAAAGAAACACTACTAACATAGATAATTGTCAAATTAAACTCAAGTAATGCTTACTGAAAAATCATATAAATCACAATATTCGCCTCACGACATTCTTGACACCAACGTATAGATACTCGTCAAAACACTTATACATTGCACATTATACTAACACGTAACAAATAAGACATAATACCTATTCCCTCAAGCTAGGGTTAAGATAAACACTTACCTCGAATTCCACGACCAAACTCAAGCCTCAATTACCGCTTTCCCTTTAGAATTCGCCTCCAATTCGATTGTATCTAGACATAATTAGCTTAACAATATCAATAAATGCTAAATAACTCAACCCTGATGCTTAATTATGAGTTTTCTATCATTCTTCCCAAAAAGTCAAAAATCGACCCCGGGCCCGCTTGTTCAAAACACGAGGTTTGGACCAAAACTCGATCATCCATACACCTACGAGCCTGAATATATAATTAGTTTCAGAATCCGACCACAAATCAAGGTCTAAATTCCCAAATTTATAAAATCACTAATTCTCCTAAAATCCCTAATTTTCTACCCTTCAAGAACAAGATTTAGGCCTAGAAATGTAATGGGTGTTAATGGAAATGAAGAAAATCAGTTTAAGAACACAAACCTAGAACTTGGTGGTGAAATCCCCCTTCAAAAATCGCCCCTAAGCTTCCTTGGCTTTGAAAATATGAAGTTATCGCTAAAATCCCATTTTTCTACTGTTTTAAGTGTTGGGCGACAGTACTCAGTGCGTTCGCGTGAGCTCTGATGCGTTCGCGAAGGGTAGCCTATAAGAGGACTTATGCGATTGCAGGACGAGCTGTGCGTGCGAAGGCTTAGCCCTGCCCCGCCTTCGCGTTCACATACGAGGGATCGCATTCGCATAGCTCTCCTTGGTTCCTGGCCAGCCCCCCTCCTATAACTGTGTGTTCGTGTTTGACCTGGTGCGTTCGCGTAGAGTAATTTCCCCAATGCTCCGCGTTCGCACTCAGCTCTATGCGTTCGCGTAGAGAAAATCCCAGCCACACTTACTCTTCGCGTTCGCGTGGGTTACCACGCGTTCGCATAGAACAAAATACCAGACACTAGCAAACAACATTCTCACCAGATTTTTCTAAGTCCAAACCACTCTGGCACCTAACCGAAACTTACCCGAGCCCTCGGGGCTCCAAACCAAACATGTACACAACCTTAAAAACATCCTACAGACTTACTGATGCGATCAAATCGCCAATTTAACATCTTAAACAACGAATTTAGCATAAAAATCAAAGAAAATCTTAAGAACTTTCAAAGTTTCAAATTTCACAACTACGGGTCCAAATCACGTCAAATGACTTCTGTTACTTACCAAATTTTTACAGGCATCACTCAAATACTATATTAAACATGTACCGGGTTCCATAATCAAAATACAGGCCCGATACCATCAATTTCAAATATAATCAAATTTCCAAAAACTCTTATTATTCCAGTAAAATAATTTCATTCAAAAATTTATTTCTCGGGCTTGGGACCGCGGAATTCAATTTCGGGTATACATCCAAGTCTCATATTTTCCTACGGATCCTCCGAGACCGTCAAATCACGCGTCCGGGTCCGTTTACCCAACATATTGACCGAAGTCAACTAAAATTCAATTTTAAAGGTAAAATTAGCATTTTTCTCAGTTTTACATATAAAAGCTTTCTGGATATACACCCGGACTGTGACTTTTTGGGTCATCACAATAACCTTACAGGATTTGTAAATTATTGGATGATAAAGCAACTCATCCTCAATCAAGACCTGTAAAATCTGAGTGCTAGTAAATACAGGAAGGAAACAAAATGTGTCTAAAAGTAAACAAATGAAACATCTTAGATCTTCTGGAGATAGGTTATGTTACCGATTTACAGAATTCTTTTTTCCTTTAGTAGTAATATGCTCATGGCCTATCCATAGTTCCATAGCCAAAAAGGTATTGGAAATGATGGCTTGTGTCAATAACAAAATATAAAGTGTAGTGCTTGTCATTCTTCGCTATATGGTATGTATGGATATATATACATACATACCCTTTTATTCTTTATTATATTTTATGCTCGACATTATCTCAAATCATGCAAGGGTAAGGAGCAACCACGAGTAGTTTAAAGCACAGAGAGATTAGTTTAATAAATTAATAATAATCACAGAACGTAATGAAAATTTAAAGTAAAAACATAATCAAAATCTGCTAACTTAAACAAAAAAGAGTCATTGTTCCTATTACAACACACTATTGACAAATTAACCCAAATAATCGTTCATCTAATCTTTTAAACTAAAAGTAGCCGGTGAAAGTATAATATATGTATAATATGTGTAAAATTATGTATAATCAATATATAATCTATGTATATATTTTTAAAACATAAACAATGAATATGACCGGTTATTTATATAAAGATCCCCCACTATATTCCTAGATTTCAGCCCACCCTTTTTTTGTACGAAGCCAAAATATGATATGACTTTCCTTGAATTATGATACTGAAATAACTGAAACAAGACATCAAAGCATGTAAAGTATAAGAGGATTGGTGAGGATGGAACTTCTTTTTTGAGCTATAATTTTGCCCGTGCAAATACAACTGAATTAACTTTGGAAAACGAAAGAGCTAGATAATGCGGATAAAAGTAAAATGGCTTTAAGAGAAGAATTATATATTTGAAGAAATAATTTAGTATTTAAAGGATAAAAAGGTCGATCAACTTTTTGGAATTGTTTTGGTTGATTAACATTATACTTTTTACAATAATATAAATATAGATATAATTGTAGATAAGGTAACATATAGATAGATCCATATAATGTTTAGCATCTACCGTTATAAGACTATTGGTTAACTCTAATTTTGAGTATCAATTAGAGCTCGTCATTTTTTGTAATTAAATGATAAAAATCATTATTGCCTAAGTGTGCTATCAGTAACTCCAAAATTGCATAGATAGTGTAATCTAAAATTGTTTGACTTTCTAGGTATGTGAATAAGCTAAATTAATATAAATAACCATTTCATTCTTGTGAAGAAGAAACACTAATAAGACCAATAGTAGGAGAAAAAAGTATTCATTGGGGTCTTTAATATCATAATTCTCAGCATGCACTCCATTCTTGTCCTTCAATGGAGTTGTTGGAGGTAGATCTAACTCTCCTTTAAATGGTTATCAAATATGGATTGCTGATGACCTCCCTAATAATACGAATTCTTTGTTCCTCCATTGTTGGTCCAAAGATGATGATTTTGGAACTCATTTTCTTATTAATGGGGATGGCTTTCATTGGCATTTTCGCGAGAATCTTTGGGCGACAACTAAATACAAATGTGAATTTGTTTGGAATATGAAGACTATAACCTTTGATGTTTTTGATGGTGGCTTGTCTATTAATGGAATTTTTACATTCCTATACCATATAGTAAACTATATTAACCTTCATGTTTAACTTTTAATATAATTACTTTTTATATACCTAATTACCATTTATGTACATTTTAGAGGATTTAATGGTATTAATTAGTCTGCTAATTTAATTTTATTGTATATTCTCACTCCCCCACGTTTCTCTCTCCAAATCTCACCCCCTCACCCACGTATCAAACCACACCCCACGATTTCCTCTTCAATCACCCGCTATTTCCTCTTCTGAAACCAGCGAAAATTTGTAACCCCTCCATTAATGCCTATTTGCAAGTTCTTTCTTCTAAAATCAGTCAAAATTTGTACTATTCTTCAAAGTTCATACACCCATTAACGACCAGCTTCAATGATTTTCAATGAAGAAGAACAGAGCTTCAAAGAACAATCCTAAAAAAGTTAAAGAAGAATTGGGTGTTGTTGCAAACAATTGGGAATTCTCTCTACGTCTCTCTCTATCTCTCAATCCTTAATTTCAGTAATGTAAAGCAAAGGAAAAGAGAGCAGCAATTCCACCATTTACAGCAATTAAAAATCTTTGAAGCTTTGAATTCGAATTTGAATTTTCAAAAATCAATATTTGTTTGGATTGGATGTTGTTGCAAACAATTGGGAATATGATTTGGAGTTTATATCTCAATTTTGAGGATGTTTTGGTGAAGATTAGACTGAATTTTGGCTAAATTCAGATTGTACGTCAAAGAAGAAGAAGACATGATATTCACTATATTTACGAAATTGTAGAAGAATTATATAAATAATGTAAGAAAATTGTAGATAAGTTGTAGATAAATTGTATAATATATAATTAGTTGTATGAAATTTTATTTTTACTATGTATAAATCAGATACAAACTATACAAAAGACATATTGTATAAATTTTGTATTTAAGTTGTGTGTTATTGTAGTTGTATTTAACTGGGTAGAAATAATATGTGAAAGTTGTTGATAAGTTGTATAATATATAATTAGTTGTATGAAATTTATTTTTATCGTGTATAAATCAATTACAAAATATACAAAAGACATATTGTATAAAATTTGTATAAAAATTATATTTAAGTGGTATGATATTGTAGTTGTATATAACTGGGTAGAAATAATGTATGAAAGTTGTAGATAAGTTGTAGATAAATTGTATAATATATAATTAGTTGTATCAAATTTGCTTTTACAACTTTCATACACTATTTACCTATATAAATAGCAAGCTTGTTGGAAGACATTGCAATATATCTTAGGATATCTTTTAACTGTTTCTCTCATAAATCAATCTTTCTTTGATTCTTGTTTCTTTTATTGAACAGATAAGAGTTCAATTTCTTGAATTTTCGCATTCCTCCATCCTGGCTGGTACCAATTCAAAGTACAACACGAAAGTAGAAACCAGATCTTACTTATTCTCACATAAATGTATTACCTTTTGTAGCAGCTTGAAATAGGGAAATGTTTATGAAGTTTGAACTGGGTAGGCGTGTAGAGGGGATCCCTATTTAGTTGTGTATATTCAGTATCATCAGTCGAGAAAATCAAACATCTATAGCTGCAGTTGTGAATTATTTAGGTACATTTTGTTAGCTTTTTTGTGTATATAGAGATACAGAAACAAAATGTACAGACTACTTTGGCTAATTAAATTTGACGGAAATTCATGTGTTTATCATCTTTCTTTCATCGTCTTTTCCTCTCATTGAATATTTCAATTCTTGAACTGGCGACTATTTGTTCTCGACAAATCAGTTGAATTCTTCCTTGCTGCCTATTGATAGTGATTTAAAATAATTGCTTGAACTTTTGTAGAATTTCATTATGTTATTGACTCATTGTCAATTTATTTTTTTCATTTTCAAACATTTTGATACTGGGTAGACGCCAAAGCGTGATAGAAGGGAAGAAAAATAAGAAAAGAGAAAATGAGAAAAAAAAAAAAGGAAAATGGTGTAACTAAATCCCTTGATTGAAGGCATTAATAATGGATTGGGAGCCTTTTAAGGTGGATTGTATATATTTTGTAAACAAAACTTGTTTATGTCGGGTAATTAACTAAACATGGACATTTAAGGTAACAAAGTTTTCAATAATGTATAGGAATGAAAAAGCGCCTCTATTAATCTTGTCATTTTACCGTCCAAATTCAATTCGGCCCACTCATTTGCCACCTTTAAATCAGCTTATCCTCAAACTCAGTCTATATTTTAACACCAAAACATACGCCTCTCTCTCTCTACTGTAAGGTGAAAATTCGAGCAAACAATTATAGACCAACTTTATTATAAACCTTAAACTGCAATCTAGTGCCACCTAACTTGAAGCACATTGACCTCACACTTGTATTCAATATTATATTCAAGATACAAACCTCTTCCAATTAAACAAGTCTTAATAATTGACAACTGCCTAATTAAAGTACATTTATCACAAGCCACGAGAACAAAAAATATGTCCTTCTGAAGAATCCTCTTGTGATTCTCCTCTTCCTAATGAGTTATTGCTCTTTTAACTATCTCAATACGTTTTTGAATTTCAATCTTCAATTCTTAAAGATCACATATTAAGTGGTGGTGGTGGTCACTGGTCAAGCCCTTTCAGTGTGATGATATAATCACATCAGAAGCATATAAAATTGTATTCCATTCCTAGTGCATCTTGCAGTTCCTTTTTTTCTCTCTGTTGTGTATCATCGATGAATGATTGATGAGCCTTCGAATATTCAAATTGTTCTTGGATCAAGTGGAAAAGTTATACAAGTATCTTAGTGAAAATGTATTTCTTGTGTGTTTACAATAAAATCAGCTTCTTTCTGTAAAGTCAATGTGTTTTCTTAAACGTGAATATCTTATTCCCCAATTCTTGTGTCTTTTTCTATTAACATGAAACATACACCAAGAATACCTCAATAGTACATGTACAGAATATCCACTAGAATATTCTCGTAGAATACCCTAATAGTACATGTATCAAAAAATTAACATGTTGTAAATCGCGTGGCGCGATTCGCAATGTGTAAATAAACAGACGAGTGCGCGATATCGCAACTTGTTCAAAAAAATTCCCTAAATATTAAAAGCGGTTAGAAAGTTTAAAAATGCACAATAGGTTCATAACATGTAATAAATCAGATAATTAGGCCAATTATTAATAGTTGAGCGATTGTGATAAAATCACGGAACCCGAGAATGCCTCTATGATGACCCAAAGGGTCATCTTGTATTTTAGAACTCTATTTCGCGCTCTCTAGCCTTAAAAATCTCATTTTTACCCTCCTTGATTTGCATGCGCAGTCAGGGTATGTTTCCGGAAAGCTTTTATGTGGAAAATTGAAGAAAATAATAATTTTTAGTTGACTTCGGTCGACGTTTTGAGTAAACGGACCCGGACTCGTAGTTCGATGGTACCGGTGGGTCTATAGTAAAATATAGGACCTGGGCGTATACTCGGAATCGAATTCCGAGGTTCCTCGCTCGAGAAATAAATTTTTGATTTAAAATTGAAAGACTGAATTTATAATGGGTTTAAGAAATTGGCTAATAGTTGATCTTGTTGGTATCGGGTCCGTATTTTGGTTCTGGAGCCCGGTACAGGTCCGTTATGATATTTATACCTTATATGTGAAATTTGGTGAGAAATGGAACTGATTTGACGTGATTCGAACGTCCGGTTGAGAAAATAAAAATTTTAAAGTTTTTTTTTTGAGAATTTCATATGTTTTGGTGTTAAATGTATAGTTCTAGGTGTTATTTTGACGATTTGATCGCATGAGCAAGTTCGTATGATATTTTTATACTTGTCTGCATTTTTGGTTTGGAGCCCCGAGGGCTCGGGTGAGTTTCAAATATGCTACGGAGTGAAAAGAACTTAGAAAGAATTGGTGGTGTGCTTCAGGTCTGCAGATCTTGCATTTGCGAGGTCTGGCTCGCAAATGCGAGCCCCGCAATTGTGAAGAAGTTTCGCATTTGCGAGCATGGAGCTAGGCTGGTTAGTCTCGCAATTGCAAGAAAAGGACCGCATTTGCGGAATGTACCTGTTCGCATTTGCAATATTGTGTTCGCATTTGCGATAGCTGCAAAAACACGAAGGATTCGCAAATTTCATATTTGCGATGACTTTTTCGCATTTGCGAGCTTCGCAATTGCGAAGCTCTAGTTGCAAATGCGACATCTGCAGCTGATTGGTCTTGACTTAGACGGGATTTTTCTCATTTTTCAAAATTTCCAAACACAAGAAACTCTCTAGGCAAATTTTCAAAGTTAACTTCTTCCCCAAATCATAGGTAGGTGATTCTTAACTCATTTTTTCAATCTTTCACTTCATTTTACAAGATTTCAACCTAAAATCTAAGGTTTTCATGGTGGAATTGGGGATTTTTGGGTGGAAACTATGTATTTCAAAATTTGGGAATTTAGACCTCAAATCGAGGTCGGTTACAAAATTAATTATATATCCGGGCTCGGGGGTAAATAGGTAATAGAGTTTTTGTCCGAGTTTCCGATTTGGACCAAGCGGGCCCGGTGTTAACTTTTTCAAAAATGATCTAAATTGAACCTTTAGTTATCATGGGTGATCCCTAAGGCTTAGTTTGAATCATTTGGTTGGTAATTTCCTAGATATTGTTGGCTCGGAGGCTAATTTGAAAGGCAAAGTTGTGATTGGACTTTGAGTGATATTTAAAGCGAGGTAAGTGTTGTGTCTAACCTTGACTTGAGGGTATAGGAACCTTTGATTTTTGTGTTATGTGATAAATCATGTGAGCGGCGTATACGTGAGGTGACGAGTACCTATGCGCCGCCTATTTTCCTATTTTACCTGTTTTCTTCTGTTTTCCCTTATATTTGATTTCCTTCTTGCTTTACTTGTTACATG
>ML425128.1:880-20825 GCA_005239525.1 Nicotiana knightiana
ATATATATATATATATATATATATATATATATATATATATATATGTTTATATATATATTTTCTTCTATTTAAACATAGGAAAAAATCTTATATTCTAAGAATGTGAATATTTTTATTGTTTTTAATTTTCTTAAATAGAACCTATTAAGAGTAAGATAAAATTTTAAAATATTAAGATTAGATATAACATTAATATTTATAGCAAAAAATAGTATAGAATTTGGGTGTGGTCAAAAAATAGTTGTTCACAACGGCCGGTTAGGATTTGGGGTCATGACAGTTTGGTATCAGAGCCCTAGGTTACATAGGACTCAATGGTCATGAGAAGGTTTAGTAGAGTCTTGCGGATCGGTACAAAGACTTTTGTACTTATCTTCGAGAGGCTGCCAAACTTTTAGGAGACATTTCTATCTCTCTTGAAGTCTTTCGTGAATCTTGTTTCATTCTCTCATAGATGGTGAGGACACGCCGCACCGATCAGGGTGACCAGTCACCGGCTAGACCAGCGAGAGGTCGAGGTCGTGGTAGAGGTAGGGGGCCAGCCCGCGTAGCAGCCGGGGCAGTACCTCAGGATCCCCCTATTGATCATGATCAGGTTCCCGCTTATGGTGCCCCAGCGGGACAGGCTCAGGCACCAACAGTGCCTATGGTTATTCCGGGTCTTCAGGAGGCCCTGTCTTAGATATTGTCAGTATGCATCGGTTTGGCTCAGACCGTTGCCATGTCTTATTATGCTACCATAGCTGCACGAGCACCTGAGCCGGCTGCACAGGGTATTATGGCACCGGGAGCAGCCCCAACTCAACCAGCTGCTCCGGTACAGGATTATGTGATCCCAGCTATGCCTGAGGACAAGCAGCGCAGGTTGGAGAGATTCAGCAGACTTCGGCCTCCGACCTTCAGTGATAAATAGGGCGAGGATGCCCAGGGATTTCTAGATAGGTGCCAGAGGATACTGCGCACCGCGGGTATTCTAGAGACTAGTGGGGTCTCGTTTGTTACATTTCAGTTTGCGGGTGCTACCTTTACTTGGTGGGAGTCTTTCGAGAGGCGTAGACCGGTTGGTTCAACACCTCTTACCTGGAAGCATTTCTCCGAGATCTTTTTGGAGAAGTATGTTCCTCAGTCCCAACGAGAGGAGCAGCGTAGGCAGTTTGAGCAGCTGCGCCAGGGAGAGCTATCAGTCACTCAGTACGAGATGAGATTTTCCGAGTTGGCTAGGCATGCTTCTGAGATTATCCTTACTGATAGGGAGAGGGTGAAGAGGTTCGTAGATGGTCTTTCTTATCAACTTTGGTTGTTTATGACTAGGGAGAGAGTATCGGGTGCTTCATTCGAGCAGGTTGTTGACATAGCTCAGGATATTGAGTCTGTTCGCCGCCAGGAGCGGGAGGAGAGGGAGGCCAACAAGCCTCGTGGTTCGGGAAGTTCAAGTAGTGCTCCCTTCAGGGAACAATTCCAGCAGGGTAGGGGCAGTCCATTCAAGCCTCCTTAGTCAGGCCGCCCAGCTTATAGTGGTGCATCATCGGGGCAGGGTCCCCGTTGTTCTCAGTCAGGCCGTACTTCTTTTGGTACCCTCCCAGATCAGAGTACAACTCGAGCACCTCCAGCTCAGGGTTCATCTACACAGGAGTCTTCCAGTGGCCATGCAGGTGCTAGGGTTTTCTATCAGTCCCCGCCTCTAGCTCCAGGTAGTTATTTTTAGTGTGGAGAGTTCGGGCACGGGTGGATGCAGTGTCCCCGCCATTCCGGTTGATCTTCTCAGCAGAGGGGCCAGCCCTCGACTTCAGCTGCACTCACTTCACCACCCGCCCAGGTAGCTAGGGGTGGTGGTCAGTCAACCAGAGGCCGCCCTAGAGGGGGAGGCTGAGCAGGGGGAGGTCAGGCTCGTATGTATGTATTTCCATCCAGGCCGGATGCTATGGCCTCAGATGCCGTGATTGCCGGTATTGTTTTAGTCTGTTGTCGTGATGCCTTAGCTCTATTTTACCATTGTTCCACATATTCCTATGTTTCTTCAAATTTTTCCGGTTTTCTTGATGAGCCCCGTGAGTCTCTAGTCACCTATGTTCATGTGTCAACTCCGGTGGGCGATACGGTTATTGTGGACCGTGTGTATCATTCGTGCACTATATCTATTGGGGGTTTGGATACCCGAGTGGACCTACTGTTACTCAGCATGGTCGATATTGACGTGATTTTGGGCATGGATTGGTTGTCTCCGTGCCATGTTGTTCTTGATTGTCACGCTAAGACCGTGACCTTAGCCATACCAGGGTGTTTGAGGGTTGAGTGGAGAGCTTCTTCTGAGTATATGCCTAGCAGGGTGATTTCTTTCCTGAAGGCTCGGCGCTTGGTTGAAAAGGGGTGTTTATCTAATTTGGCCTTTGTGAGGGATGTTGGTGGTGAGACTCCCGCTATTGATTCAGTTCCTGTGGTCCGTGATTTTCCGGATGTGTTTCCTGCAGACCTGCCAGGCATGCCACCTGACAGGGATATTGATTTTGGTATTGACCTGGTGCCAAAGACTCAGCCTATTTCTATTCCACCATATCGTATGGCAATAGCGGAGCTAAAGGAATGGAAGGAGCAGAAGAAGGATGGGTCCATGCGTATGTTATTGACTATCGGCAGTTGAATAGGGTTACGGTGAAGAATTGGTATCCCTTGCCCCGTATTGATGGTTTGTTCGACCAGCTTCAGGGAGCCAGAGTATTTTCCAAGATTGATTTGAGATCTGGGTATCATCAGTTGAGGATTCGGGATTCTGATATTCCGGAGACTGCTTTCAGGACCAGGTATGGCCATTATGAGTTCTTGGTTATGTCATTTGGACTGACCAATGCCGCAGCTGCATTCATGCAATTGATGAACAACGTGTTTCAGCCTTATCTTGATTCCTTCATCATTGTGTTCAATTATGACATCCTGGTTTATTCTTGTAGCCAGGAGGAGCATGCTCAGCATTTCAGAGTTGTGTTGTAGAGATTGAGGGAGGAGAAACTTTATGCGAAATTCTCCAAGTGTGAGTTTTGGCTGGGATCGGTAGCTTTCTTGGGGCACGTGGTGTCTAGTGAGGGAATTTAGGTTGATCCGAAGAAGAATGAGGCGAGGCATAGTTGGCCCAAACTGTCCTCAGCTACAGAGATTAGGAGTTTCCTTGGTTTGGCAGGATATTATTGTCACTTTGTGGAGGGATTCTCTTTGTTTACTTCGCCTTTGACCATATTGACCAGAAGGGTGCTCTATTCAGATGGTCTGATGAGTGTGAGGAGAGCTTTCAGAAGCTCAAGTCAGCATTGACTACAACTCTAGTGTTAGTTTTGCCTGCTGGTTCAGGTTCTTACACAGTTTATTGTGATGCTTCTAGAGTTGGCTTGGGAGAGGTATTGATGTAGGATGGTAGGGTGATTTCCTACACATCCAGACAGTTGAAGGTGCACGAGAAGAATTATCCAGTGCACGATCTTGAGTTAGCTGCCATTGTTCATGCCTTGAAGATTTTGCGGCATTATCTGTATGGAGTGTAGTGTGAGATTTTCACTGATCATCGTAGTTTGCAGTATCTGCTGAGGCAGAAGGACTTGAATTTGCATCAGAGGAGATGGTTAAAGCTCCTCAAATATTATGAGCTCACTATCTTATATCACCCGGGGAAGGCCAATGTAGTGGCCGATGCCTTGAGTCGCAGAGCAGAGATTTTGGGGAGTTTAGCTTACCTTCAAGTAGCAGAGCGGCCATTAGCTCTTGATGTTCAGGCCTTAGCAGGTCATTTGGTGAGACTGGATCTATCAGATCCCCGTGGGTGTTGGCTTGTGTAACCTCCAGGTCTTCTCTTTACGATCAGATTACAGCACGCCAGTATGATGATCCGCATTTGCTTGTTCTTCTGGACAGGGTACATCGCGATGATGCCAGAGATGTGGTTATTGGTGATGATGGGTTCATGAGGATGAAGGGCCGGATTTGTGTGCCCAATGTAGATGGACTTCGAGATTTGATCCTAGCAGAGTCTCATAGTTCACGGTATTCCATCCATCCGGGTGCCACGAAGATGTATCAGGATTTGAGGCAGCATTATGGGTGGATAATTTGAGGCAGCAATCTAAGCACATGTATGTAAACAAGTAATGTTTTTAATAAATTAGCAGTCTAAGCACACATAGGTAAAAAAATTAAAGGTTTTAACAGAATAGCAGTCTAAGCACACATATGTAGATGGGTGAAGGGGTCCTAAGTTATTTATCCTATAGGATCATATCCGTGCAATGCTCGGTAATCACTCATCAATGAGGGGCTACACGTTGCATTAGCGCACATGTCATCATATCCCCTTCTACCCATTATCCCACCTCTTAGAGGTTACATAAGCGAGCTGATTAACGAACTCTAAGAGTGTTGTTACTCGTCCCTTCCTTGTGGCCCGAAGAAGTGTAGGACCTCTAAATCTGGGCAGTTCTAGACAATCCTAAGGTGTCTTAAAAGGGCAAAAATCTAGGCGACAAACAAATAACATGTAAGACATGTCAAAATAAAGGGAAAGCAGTTAAGAGGATCATGGTTACCTCCACATGTATATAGCAAATAAGCAGCACATCTCAAACACAAAGTTCATATAATTTCAGAGAAAGAGTCCTAAGACAGGACGTCTAGGTGAATGTTAATACATAGAATATGCAACACTGTTTCACAAACTAAATTGCAGGGTCCTAATCAGTTTGCCAACTGATTTTAAGTCCTGTAAAACTTAGCAGTAAACAATCAAAAATACAGTTTCCAATTTTATGCAAAGAGATTAATTACCTAAGGCTTGCCTAGGCATGGGATTATACGCAATCACAGTTACATGAGTTATTTAAACTATTTGATATTATTTCAACCTATGGGCATGTTGATCTAGGTGATCCAGATTATAACAAGTTACTTTATACTAATTATGTAATTAGAGACATAATACCTACGCGTGAGGTTGTTTTAAAACCCTTTCATGCATAGTTATTTATCTAGTCGAAATAGACAGGATTCAATACGAATGCAAACAGAGTCCTAAGAATAGGATATCTAATGCATACAAAGGTGACTATCTTTATTAGGCAGTTTTAATATCCTAGTGGCATGATTTCTAAATGATCATAAATTATACAGAATCAGAAAAAAGGTGATAGTTTACCACATGTTTGTAATATGCAAAGCAGTAAACGTGAGTTCCCTAAAACATGATATCTAATGCACAGATTCAGCATAGTTTTAATGCAAATAACATAGCAATCCTAGAACATGATTTCTAGTGCATCACACAAGCCTAGAACATGATTTCTAGAGCAGATTGGCAGAATGTAAAGCATATAGACATGATCCCTAGTCGACTTTACCCCACAGGATCATATAGCTACCCTACATTTTCACTAGTTACCCCAATGTCTGTTACCAATGATTATTACAGACCAGGATTACATAAATTACATAAATGAAGTAAAAATTAAACTATAGGGAGCCTGAAGTAGGCCCAAAGAAAACCTGGTAAGGCCAGGACTTCAATGATCTCAAGTGCCAAAGGATTTCATAGCCAGATTTGTGTTCAGGTGTGTTAGAGTTCCCTAAGGGCCTCAAGGATCCCAGGCAGTGCTCATACCCAGACACTTTACAATAAGGATTGAGTATGTGCAGTGTGGAATGGCCAGCCGTAGTATGCCAGAGTTTAGAGAAATCTCATGGGATTCCTAGGTAGTACATACACTGGAGGAGGAGAACCTATTGACCTAAGATTAGAGTGAGAGTGCTTGACATAGTTTTGAAAAGGTTTTGACAAGAAAAACAGTATTGAAATGACTCTATAAGAAAGAGGTTTTCTAAAAAAGGTAAAACTGGTTTAATAGTAAAAGTAGTTTGAAAACAATTTGAACACTCATAAAAAATCAGCACACAACCTAATTGGCAACAGAATAAACAGGTCCAACAGCACTTAACAATGAATTTCACACAGGGGTTATAGTAATTGGGGACACATAGAATACACATCAGTGTATAGTAGCAGCACATAAACAACAGAATGCATAGAAGTTTTCAAGAGTTTTAATAAGTTAGTTATGAAGGGGTAGGTGATTGAGGCATAGAGCAAAGAGTTTAGTAAAGCAACATAAACACTGACCAGGATTAGGCATACAAGTAGAGTTACTTTGTAATACTAGAAAACTTAGCAAAGCAGATTAAGTAAGCACCTAATTGAATAGACTAGGCAAACATCACAAGTAATCATTAGTTAAACATGCTATCATACTGAACAAACAGATCAAAACATGCTTGGTAAAGCAGTAAGCAAAAGTAGATACACTAGTCACAGATATAACAAAATTCAGAAATGCTAGGTGAAACAGTACTTAGGCAATGTAATTTAGTCATGGTGAGCAATAAGATAGTAAACAAGAAACAGGATTGGAAATCATAACACATGAATTAAAATAGCAATGAAACACATAGAGTTTTGGACTTCGGAATTGAATTATGATATACCAGTTAAGCAGAGAAAGCACAAACTGTAGAGCATAAGTTGTATAATAACTAGCCTTGGTTGACAGCTGGCTAGATTAGTGAATGATTGCAAGTAATAGATGAGAACAAAGAGAGCTTTTAAGTGTGAGAGAGTTTCTCGAACTAGTGTTCGTGTCTCGGTGAACTAATGTTCGTGTCTCAGAAGTGAGAATAGAGAAGAGTATATATAGTAGTTAAGAGAAAGAAAAAAAAGGTAAAGGAGATCAATCACTCAAAAATTAAGGAAATCACTAAATCAATTCACACGCCCAATCAATATAGTCTTCCCTTAATTAAGGGTAATTACCCACCGGTAAGAACATGGATTAATTAAGGCAAGAGGTTCAAATCAGACCAAATAAAGGAGTACAGAAAAAAATAATCAGGGTCTAATTAAGGAATTAATCATGTAAAGGAATCAGTAAATGTACATGCAATCAGGTAAGGTAAGAATGACTAATTAAAGTCGTGAATAAGGGAAATAATCAAGAATCAGCACATAAGTTAAGCAGAGCATATCAATAAATCAAAATTCAAAATAATACTGATTTAAGGGAGGAAAATATAGGTTTCCACAAATAAACGAATATGCTAAATAAATTTCATAAACACAGAAATCATTCGATAAATCAAATCAAAGGCACTAATAGAGACGTACTAGGGTAAAAATCACAAGGCATTTAAATTAGACTTGGGGGAAATCATGAGAATCAAAGCACGGAATGAAAAAATGTAATGAGTAACACGGTCAAGCTCATAATCCAAGCAAAAATAGTAGAAAATTTGGGTTTTAACATAAATCGACTAAAAACCAAACAATCTTAGCATGAAACAATCTGTAACACTTAGGAACAACGATTAAATGCTCAAAAATCAGAAAAGCTTTGAGAAGGTGTGTTCAGTAAACCCTAATTTTAGGGAAAATGGAGAATCATTAAAAAAACCAGAAGATTTTCATGAAAGACATGTGAAATAGGTCCGATTCATCTCACATCTGGGCAGCACTAAGAAGGTCAGGGATAAAAAATTAGGTTTTTTAGAAATAATACAGAGATGAAGACATAATCTTATGAATCCATAGGTTTAGAAGAAAAATAGAAAGATCTTACTCAAAATCGAGTCATGGCGGCCTGAAATAGGCGAGACAGGGTCAAAGTCAAAAGTGGACTGGCCCTGGCCCCTTGAGGACCTTAGAGACAGCTAAACCTGGCATAAGAGATCCATGAGATGACTGAGGGTGGTGAGGAACCACCATGGTTGATGGTGGAGAGTGACAGCGAGGGAGAGCTACATTTGGTCATAGAGGATTTGGAGCAGAGGGGAAGGGGTGACGGCGGAGTGTAAGACAGAAAATGAAAAAGTTTGGGGGGGGGGGGTCATTAGGTTTAATTAAGGAAGGGGGACCTAGACCATTGATAAAAAAATGATCAACGGTCAGGATTAGATGGGGTATTGGGTTGGGGCGGATAAAAGTTTGGGCCTAAGGGATTGGGCTACATTATAAGGGTATTGGGCTGGTGAATTTTAGGCTAAAATTGAAAATAAAAAGGTTGTTTGATAAATACCCAAAGTAATAGAATAAAAATTAATTTGTAAAATAATTAACTAATTACAAAACTGATTTTATGCATGGAAATGTTTTAAAAGTAATTATTTAGTATTTAAAAATGCAATGGACTAATTTCCAGTAAAAATAACACGAAAATTATATGCATAGGCTATAATTTCAAAGTTATTGTGATTATAGCCAAAAAGGTACCAATGTGGCTATTTATGGAATGATTTGGAGTCAATAGGACCATGATAGTAATATTAAATCAAGACAGGTTTTTGAAATCATTTGTGATGCAATTTTATGATTATTTATTAAAAATAAAATACTAAGCAAATTAATAAAAAATGTAAAAAGTTGTGGAGAAAATACCAATTGGTGCTAATACATGATTTTGAAGAAATACATGCAATTAAAAAAATTTTGGTAAAAAATATGTATCATCAGCTGCCCCTCTTTACTCGGAAAGGATGAAAGAGTTGTCGGGTAAAGATATGATGGCCAATATTGACCGAGCGAAACAGTTTGAGATTTAGGCTGCACTCTGTCTTCTGAGTTGCCTACATATTCCTAGTTTTACAGGAATCAGGTCGCGTGTAGTTTTGGGTTCATCGGCGGAATAGACCGATGACGTTGTCACGAGAATGGACACAATTTTTCGGGATAGGCGAAGGATTGGTTATGGTGAGAGGCCAGTTTTTGAGATAATTGAAGGAACCGGAGCAGGATTGCGGTTGATTACCGGGCCACCTGCAAGTAAAGATACTACAAGCATATATTCGTGCGGAAATGTAAAAATGATGCAAAAGCTATCTTCGGACGGTCGAGGATGACGTCCTTAGACCATGACGTCCTGTGCCATAAATTGTTTGGTGAGAGATTCGCATGCCATGAAATGATATTCTCGGGCCATGAAAATGGTGCCTCCGAACCATGACGCCTTTGAATAATGAATGTAAGTTTGAGAGATCCTCAGGCCATGACATGGTGTCTTCCGGCTATGAGGATGATGCCTTTAGACTATGATGCCTTTGGATAGGTTGGCAATATTTCAGCCCATGAGATGCAATAATATGATATGAACAAGACAAGGCTTAGTGTTGTGAAGTGGAGGACAGAGCTTAGCCCCAAAGAATAGAAAAGTAGATAATGTTGGAGAGACAACGCTTTTTCTCGGTGAAAGAATCTAAATTGGAGACAGAGCTTAGCCTCATGAAGGTATGGAGACAGAGCTTAGTCTCATGCAAATTGATGCAGAGATTAGCCTTATGTAGATGGAGGCAGAGCTTAGTCTCATGCAGGACGCGGAGGCAGAGCTTAGTCTAATGCAAGATGTGGGAGAGGGCTTAGTCCCATGCAAATGAAGGCAGAGATTAGCCTTATGCAAAGGGAAGGCAAAGATTAGCCTTGTGCAAAGGGAAGGCAGAGGTTAGCCTTATGCAAATGGAAGGCAGAGGTTAACCTTATGCAAATGGAGGCAGAGCTTAGCCTCATTCAAGATATAGAGGTAGAGCTTAACCTCATGCACGATGTGGAGACAGAGCTTAGTCTAATGCAAATGAAGGCAGAGATTATCCTTATGAAAATGGAGGCAGAGATTAGCCTTGTGCAGCTAGAGGCAGAGCTTAGCCTCATGAAAGATATGGAGGTAGAGCTTAACCGCATGCAAGATGTGGGACAGGACTTAGTCCCATGCAGATGAAGGCAGAGATTAGCCTTACGTGAATGCGGAGGTAGAGCTTAGCCTCATGCAAGTATGGATACAGAGCTTAGTCTCATGCAAATGTGGAGGTAGAGCTTTACCTCATGCAAGATGTGGGACAAGGCTTAGTCCCATGCAAATGAAGGCAGAGATTATCCTTATGCGAGTGCGGAAGGCAGAGATTAGCCTTATGCAAGGGAAAGCAGTGTTTAGCCTTATGAAGAAAGTAGAATGAATAGTAGATAGTAGCAAAATTTCTTAGCTGGTAGCAGATTTGATAATGCGATTTGTGAGGATTGTGACTTTGCGGTATGTTTATCCTTTGCCCCTGCATCCAAAGAAAAATCATGAGTTTTGTGGATGGGGGAGGTTGATTCTTGTCCTCACTGGCTTCGCTTATCCTGCTTTTCTTGGTCTGATGATTCTGTTTGCGTCATCGGGGTAGCGTTTGGCTAAACAGAGCTATTTTACAAGCAAGCATGCATAATTTTGTAAAGACATAGTAAAATGTACTTTAAGAGTTTTAGATGAACCAACGACCATGACAAGATCTGAGACATTGCAACCTCTTCCTCAAAATTATGCCCTAGTTAGATGGATTGACATCTCTGACTGTTGTACATGCAGCGATCTGCTAAAATTGATTTGGAATTTTGAGGGTCCTCCTCAAAATTCTCCCCCAGTTTTCAATTATGGGGGAAATAAGAATTTTATTGGTTTGTGACTGAACCCACATGGCTTCCTACGTATCCCCTCTTAAACGGGAATCAGGTCGAGTGTAGTTCAATTTACATCATTTGAGAAAAGTATAGTATCGCTTGACTGCATCTGAATTGATCAGTTTTGTCCAGACTTCTCCGTCCATTTCTGCAAGTATGAGAGCCCCTCCTGTCAGTACCCTGTGAACCATGTATAGACCCTGCCAGTTGGGAGGGAATTTCCCTTTGGCTTCATCTTGATGGGGAAAGAACTTCTTCAACACCAGCTGCCCCAGTGTGAACTGTCTTGGCTTGACTCATTTGTTGAAGACTCTGGTCATTCTGTTCTGATAAAGTTGTTTGTGATACACTACATTCATTCTTTTCCCGTATATGAGGGCTAGTTTCTCATAACAGCTCCTTATCCATTCTGCATCGCTGAGCTCAGCTTCTTGTATGATTCTCAAGGAAGGAATCTCCACTTCGGCAGGAATAACAACTTCTGTACCAAAAACCAGTAAATGAGGAGTTGCCTCGGTTGATATGCGGACTGTGGTGCGGTATCCCAATAAGGAAAATGACAGCTTTTTGTGCCATTGTTTGTGCTTTTCTACCATTTTTCTCAGTATCTTCTCGATATTCTTGTTAGGGGCCTTAACAGCTCCATTCATCTGAGGTCTATAGCCTGTGGAATCCTTGTGCTTGATTTTGAAAGTCTCGCACACGGCATTCATTAGGTCACTGTTGAGATTCGAAGTATTGTCGGCGATGATTGATTCCGAAACTCCGAACCGACAAACAATCCAGTCGCTGACAAAGTCTGCCACGACCTTCTTAGTCATTGCTTTGTAAGATGCTACTTCGACCCATTTTGTGAAGTAATCAATAGCTACCAAGATGAACATTTTCCCATTTGAGGCGGTGGCCTTGATCGGACCGATGACGTCCATTCCCCAGGCGGCGAATGGCCAAGGTGAGCTAGTTGCATTAAGCTCATTCGGTGGTACTTTTATCATATCTTCATGTACCTGACATTGGTAGAACTTCCGAACATACTGGATGCAGTCTGTTTCCATGCTCATCAAGAAATAACCGGCTCTGAGTATCTTTTTCGCCAAGACAAAACCATTCATATGTGGGCCGCAGGTCCCAGCATTTATTTATTCAAGTAGCTTAGAAGCTTCCTTTGCCTCAACACATCCCAGTAATCCCTATTTGGGAGTTCTCCTGTATAGGGTTCCTCCGCTGTGAAAGAAACTGGTGGACAACTTCCAAAGCGTATGTTTCTGTGTATGATTCACATGCTCTGGGTACTTGCCTTTTTTAAAGTATTCCTTGATGTCGTGGTACCAAGGCTTCCCGTCTGCTTCCTCTTCAACATGGGCGCAATATGCTGGCTGGCTATGGATCTTCACTGGAATAGAATCAATGAACTTTTTATCCGGATGCTGTATCATGGATGATAATATGGCCAGTGCATCAGCAAACTCGTTCTTAATTCGGCGGACGTGCCGAAATTCTGTCTTTGTGAACCTCTTTCTCAATTCCTACACATGGTGCAGATATGGCAATATTTTGGAATTCTTGGTGGCCCGTTATCCTTGTACTTGGTGTATAAGCAAATATGAATCGCCGATTACAAAAGAAGCTCTTGAATATTCATGTCGATGGCCATGTTGAGTCCTAGTATGCTAGCTTCATATTCTGCCATGTTTTTGGTGCAAGGAAATCTGAGTTTGGCAGATACCAGATAGTGTTGGCCAGCTTCCGATACCAAAACAGCTCCAATGCCGACTCCTTTGAAATTTTCCGCTCCATCAAAGAACATCCTCCAACCATCGTAGGGTTCAAGAATGTCTTCTCCTATGAAAATACTTCTTCATCGGGAAAATACGTTTTCAAGGGTTGTATTCTCCTCCTACAGGATTTTCTGCAAGATGATCTGCCAATGCCTGTCCCTTGACCGCTTTCTGAGTCACAGAGATGATGTCAAACTCACTTAGTAGGATTTTCCACTTAGCCAGCTTGCCAGTGGGCATGAGTTTCTGGAAGATATAGTTCAAGAGATCCATCCTTGATACGAGATATGTTGTGTAGGCACAAAAGTAGTGTGTCAGCTTCTGAGCGACCCAGGTTAGAGCGCAACAGGTACGTTCCATTAGAGAATATTGTGCCTCGTATGGAGTGAACTTCTTACTCAGATAATAGATAGCCTATTCCTTTCTCCCTGTCTCGTCATGCTGCCCCATAACGCAGTCGAAAGCTCTATCTAGTACTGCAAGGTAGAGTAATAAGGGTCTACCTGGCTTTGGCAGAACCAAAACTGGTGGCGTTGATAGGTATTCCTTGATTTTGTTGAAGGCCTTTTGACAATCCTCGGTCCATTTGGTTGCAGCGTCTTTATTTAACATCTTGAAGATTGGTTCACATATGACTGTGGACTGGGTATGAAGCAGCTGATGTAATTTAGCTCTCCCAGAAAACTCATCACATCCTTCTTGTTCTTTAGTAGTGGCAGCTCCTGGATGGCTTTGACTTTTGATGGATCAAGTTCTATTCCTCGGCGACTGACGATGAACCCAAGAAATTTTCTAGCAGGAACCCTGAATGCACACTTTGCAGGGTAATTTCACGTTGTATTTCAAAAATTTGTTGAAGAACTTCCTCAAATCCACTATATGATCCGTGGTTTTCTTGGATTTGATGATGACTCGTCCACATATACCTCGGTCTCTTTATGTATCATGTCATGGAAGATAGTATACATAGCCCTCATGTAAGTGGCCCAACATTCTTTAGGCCGAATGGCATCATTTTATAACATTACACTCCCCACGGCGTGATGAAAGTCGTTTTCTCAACTTCCTCCTCGTCCATCCATATTTGATGTAACGGACGAAGAAATCCACAAATGACTGGAGCTCATTTTTTGTACAATTATCGATTAGGATGTGTACGTTTGGAAGAGGGAAATCATCTTTTGGACTGGTTCTGTTGAGATCCCAGTAATCGATGCAAACTCCGACTTTTCCATCCTTCTTTGGTACTGTAACGATTTTGGCTAACCATGTTGGGTATTCAACCATCCTGAGGACCTTGGCGTTGATTTGTTTCGTGACTTCCTCCTTGATTTTCAAACTCATGTCAGGCTTGAACTTCTAGAGCTTCTGCTTCGCTAGTGGGCACACTATTTTGTGGGCAACTTGTGACCCACGATAGATGTACTTATTCCGGTCATGTCATCATGTGACCATGAAAATACATCTTCATACTCCTTCGGGAATTATGTATACTCTTCTTTCTCCGGCGGTGACAGGTGGATGCTGATGCAGGTTTCTTAGACAGTCTCTGAATCTCCCAAGTTGATTACCTCAGTCTCTTCCAGATTGGACTTAGTTTTGTTCTCAAAGTTCTCTACTTCTCTAACGATTTCCTCAGGCATGATATCTTCTTCTGAATCACTGGCCTTTTGTTGCATTGTCTCATTACATGTCACAATCATTGGTTCGTGAAGATAGGAAATAGTAATGCTCGGGACTCGTCGGGCCCTAGATGGTCTGATAGTCCTCAACGATGACACAACAGTCCATATCCTCATCCTCCATGAATAGGTTCCTCAAGGCTGCTAATGCTTTCTCCTCCTGTGATCCCCATATTATGTCGGCATGTTGGAAAGTCTGTTCGAAATATGGTATGGGCTGCTCTGATGGATAGTAAGGAGCAGGGCATGGTGGCATCTAGTCATCGTACTCTTGCCAAGTGTACTCGTATCCCAGGCCAAAGGTAGTGTCGTGGCACTTTAGTTGTATTGGCTCGGAAATGCCTTGAAGATTGTTACAGAGACCCTTGCCGGGTCCGTATCCGCTCCAATTCATTATGCTTTCAGTCTTACTATTCCATCACTTATCCTTGTCTATTGCATTGACCCGCTCGATGTGGTGGTAAGTTTCTCCACCAAGCCTTCTTCTACCTTCAATTACCGGGATAGTCTGGCGGCTGTAGATGGGGTTGCTCCCATCCCCATGGATAATGAATTCTTGATTATTCCACTCGAATTATATCGCCTGATCCAAAGTTGAGGCCACAGCCCAATGGCATGTATCCAAGGCCGTCCTAGTAACAGATTATAGAACGCAGATATATCTAACACCTAACATTGAACCTCAAACCTTGTAGGCCCCATCTACAAACGGAGACTGATTTCTTCAACGGTGGACCTTTCAGACTCGTCGAAAGCCTTTACATTCATAGATCCCTCTCGTCTTTTATACAGTCATTTGCCCAACCTCCTTAGTGTTGTCAATGGGAAAATATTAAGGTTGGACCCATCATCAATCAGAACCCTGGTGATGAAGTAATCTTCACATTACGTGGTAATGTGCAGTGCCCTGTTGTGACTCAAGCCCTCGGGCGGTAGTTCATCCTCACGGAAAGTAATCTTGTGACTTTCTAATACATGCCCCGCCATGTTAGCCATCTCTCCGCTTGTGATGTTGTTAGACACATAAGCTTCATTCAACACTTTCATCAGAGCAATCTTATGTGCTTCCGAATTCTGCAACAATGATAAGATAGATATCTGGCCAGAGTCTTGTACAGATGATCTATTAGCGAGTACTCCCGTGTTTGCACCTTCTTGCAGAGGTCATCCGGTCCTGTCTCAATAACGGGAGGCCTGTTAGAAACCTGCTTGCTGGACTCTCCCAAGTGTTTGGGTGTGTAGACCCTTCTAGTCCTAGTCATCCCCTATGCAGCACCGGCTTCATCTACCTTAACCTTTCCTTTCCTTCTAGCTTCATGTATGTAATCCCAGGGCACGACATTAGTGTTGAAGGGCCGCGTAGTTGATATTGTCACTGTAATTGGTGTGGAACAGGAGTCACTGTAGGTGGTGCTATTTCAACCTCGAATGGTGCGGGAGTATCTATAAGCGGTGATATCTCAAACTCGAACGGGCCTTATGTAGTCACCTCAGCCTCTCCTGATGGATGTATCTGCACTATGATGGGATTAAGGGTAACCACTGGTTTCTTGGGATCGTCACCTTCTTTGATTAACCCGATTGACCCCTCTTGCTCCCATTCTTCATCTATTTCTATCACATTGACGCCTCCACCCTTATGATCTGGGAGGGGGTTATTGAGAACATTAGGAGCAGCTTCCTTAACTTGAATGATTTCGTTGTCGATCAGAGCCTGGACCTTATCCTTCAACGAGCGACATTCATCGATGGTATTCCCTTCATGCCGGAATAGTATGCACAGTTTTTGTTTGGATTGACCCATTGGGATGGATTCTCTGTGGGTACAGCAGGGATGGGAATGATGTAACCAAAAACTTTTAGCCTTTCATACAGCTTGTCAATGGGCTCGGCAATGGCGGTATACTGTTTGGGTGGCCTACGGTCAAAGTTTTACCGAGGTCTTGGGATGTTTTGGTGAGCTGGAGGTGACTGAAAGTGAGACGATTGGGAGTTGTATGTGTGATAGGCAGTGGCTGGTTGAGAATATCTGATAGATATGGGTTGATATGTAGGTGGAGGTGACTGTTGATATGTGGGTGGAGGTGCTTGGTATGCGAGTGGAGAGGTTCGATACATCAGTGGAGATTTGGGTCCTTGTGCAACCGTTACTGCTCCTACGTCTTTCTTCTTTGATATACCACCGGACTGCAATGCTTTGTTGGTAGCTTGTAGTGCTTGAAAATTTGTGACCATCCCACTCTTGATGCCCTCTTCAATCCTTTCACCCAGCTTGATGATGTCAGAGAACTTGTGATTTTCAATTACAATCAGTCTTTCATAATATTGTGGGTCATGTGCCCTGACGAAGAATTTTTTCATCTCTTCTTCATCTAATGCCGGCCTAACCTTGGCCGTTTCTGACCTCCAACGAGTGGCATACTCGCGAAAGGTTTCAATGGGTTTCTTCTTGAGATTCTGGATGTAAAATATGTCTGGTGCATTTTCTTTGTTGAACCTGAATCGGTCCATGAAATTCGAGTCCATATTCACCTAGTTAGACCACTTCTTGGGGTCCTGGATGATGTACCAAGACAAGGAATCCCCTGTCAGGCTCCTCATGAACAATTTCATCCGGATCTTTTCGTCTCTTCCAACTCCAACCAGTTTGTCACAATAGGTCCTCAAATGAACCCTGTGATCACCAGTACCATCAAACATCTCGAACATGGGAGGTTTGTAACCCTCTGATAGTTCTACATCAGGATGTATACAGAGATATTCATAATTAAATCCTTAGATCCCCTTACCTCCTTCCATGCCTTGAACTCGGCTAGTCAATTCCTAGAGTTCTTCGGCCAAGTTCCTAATAAGCATATCCTTCTCACTGGATTACGGTGTGTAAGAGATGGGTTGAGTGGAATGAGGTAGAGTCTCCACGTGTATGGGGTTATTCAGGTGGCCTGGTGCCTGTGCATAAAGGTGATCGTTGGTGGAGTTTTGTGGTTCAGGAATGATGGGTGGGGTGCTTCGGGGACTGTGATAGGCATTTTGTTGGTATTGTGATGTGATGGTTTGATTTTGCGGTGGAGTTATATAGTGGTGAGTTGTAGGAGGATTCTGTTTGTTGGGGTATTCTGAGGTGGTGCGGGGTTTTGAGTGTTCGGGTGGCTGACATCCGAAAATAAGGACAAGTTTGCTAGGTTCTGAACATGCTCAAGTTCTCCTTGAAGTTTCACTAGCCTTTGTTCAAGTTGCGACACAACATCATTCTGGACATGAGTACCCCAATTTTCCGAAGCCTTTGGGTGTTCAATTGTTGTAGCATTTTCCTTTCTAATGTTGCTCAAGTCTTCCATCTTGCTCTTGCCTTTGCCTTTAGGTGGACAGGAGGAGGAGAAGGTGGAGGGCCCCTGGATCTTGTATGATATGCTGATGATGCCAAAATGCACGAACCAACCTTTGGGGAAAGGGAATAATCAAAAGAAATAAAATAAAAACAAAAGGTAACAAGTCAGTGAGGATTATGGCAAAAGTATTTGCAGCATTTAAACACATATTGCACGAATGTATATGCGTGTCTTAATTTGGGAGCCTCGTTGTGCCCGAGGTAGGCCTAGCGACAAGTTGATTTGGAGAACTTAGATACCAAAATGCATCATATCATTAATGTACATAGATGAATCCCGAAACGATACTAAAATAACAAATAGGAAATAAGTCACTAATGGCACTTGGACTTTTTACATTTATGAAAACAAAAAGGTAAATCTAGACTATTTGGTCCCAGAAGGACCTTCCACAGACTCTATATTCTTGATTCCATCGAACAAGTTCCCCAGCTCGCGCAGTCCTAGCAGCAGGCACGCTCTAGCCAGGTGTCCTCCTTCATTCCCCTCAGCGTTCTGGCAATCCGCGACCCTTTTGATGACTTTGCCCTCCAATTCCACTATTCCTCACTCCAGATATTCCAGCTTCTTGTTGGAAAGGACAGCCATCTCTTTCCATTCTTCGATCAGCCTCTTGTTGGTTTTATGTATTTCCCGTTGCTGGTACTAAGAATCACGGATCCTTTTGCGCAACTAGTTGTACTTGACCTGAGCCTCGGCATCCTCGTGTATGATTCTATTGCCTCGGCTGATTCCCGGTCTCACTATTCCGTCCAAGTTACCTTCCAGCCATGCCTGGTACCTGTCTGGTGCACATCCTGCATGGTACCTGTCTGGTTCAATAGTATTCTTCTCTATGATGATTTTGCAGTGCCACATGTGTTGAGCTTGGCACTTGTAGGGGATGTCGTCATCCTGGAAATCCGCTCTGAAGTGACCCATCTTGGAAACCCTTGGTACAACTTGTTTTCTGCCTGCATGCATCATGACTCGGAGAGGAACATAGGGATATATACCTCTCAACCCGATCAACACTAAGTGTGGTGCATCCCTAGATCTTATGATAAATTCGTCCGTCGGGAACCACTCGAACATCCATTGCACTTGCTCCTCAATCAGATTATCAAAGAATTCCACCCACTCCTTAGCAGTTTCTGGCTGAGCAAATCTATCCGGAATGTAAGTCATCCTCTTAGGGTGATGGAAAGCAATGTGATCATTCCAATCCTATTGTGGAATTTCTTGGCGATATTGGCCATTTTTAAGGTGTTCTAGGAACCATAACTGTAGAAACAGGTTGCAACCCTCAAAATGTTTAACTCCTCTTTGACAATGCTCCAATGCTCGGTAAATATCAGCTAAGATCATAGGGACAATCCTGAAGGTTTGCCCGTCGATCCCTTCCATCAAGTCCCTGGTTACCATGGCTAGCCTGGTATGAATCATTTCCTTCTCCGTCAGGAAGACTATCAAGCCCAAAAAGCACACAACAAACACGAATACCCTGTGGTGGATGTGACCTAGGGACGTGATGGGAAACTCTTCATGATAGGTACAATATGATTTACTGTGACCGTATCTTTCATACAAGTACTCGAAAGGTACGTAAGATTGTTTCAAACACTCCAATTCAGCATTCTTCTTCAACCCCATCATTTTTAGAAAACTCTTGCCCGTGTTGTTCTCAGGTACCAATAGTCTAGGGCTTTCCCAAGATATCCCAGCAAGTCCTCCTATTTCTTCTAAGAGCAGCGCCATTTCAATATTCCCAAAGCGGTATACAGCTCTTTCACTATCCCAAAACAAAGTAACAGCCTCAATCAACATATTATTTGGCTGGATGTCCAGAAGAGAAGGTAAATTGCCTAGATGCTTTCTCACATGTTTCTAACCACTTGAAGGAAGGTCTTCCCACTAGTCTAGGAGCATTGGTATGATATTGCTGACCATACCGAATCTAGGGACCTCGTGCTTCATTTTATGCAAGACAAAAATGGTTAGGCCCTTTCCCCCACCAGACTCGACTATTTATACGCTTATGATTAACATACAGGCATTTAGTTATCCAAATTAATGCACAGAATGTGATCGTGTCCGTTAGGATTATGAAAACCCCGATGGACTTTTGGATAAGGATGTCTTAAAGGGTTATTGTGCGGACGACACATTAACCCATCTAGGTTTGACCATGATGCATGCACAATATAACAAGAGTATGGCTTCTATGGGGTTTTAGACCGGTACCCTTGAGCGGACAACTCGAGGGAGAAAGGCACGGAACCATCGACTCCACCGTTGATCGACTAGTTTTACCAAAAATAAGCCTTTCCGAATTCAGGGAGTGATATAAATAGGAAGAGCGCAACAACTCATCAACTGTTGCTATAGGATTTGTTTAGCACGAGTTGAGTATGATGTTGAGCATGATTATGCAGCAATAAATAAGCAATAAACAGCATGTTGTCATGTATTTGCACATTATGAAAGCGATAAATACAACAGTTCTAATTGAAAAGTGGTTACAAAGGAAACAAGGAAAAATGTCAGTTTCACTTTGGGAAAATAAATACTTGGGAAAGTAAACAATTAATTTCACATAAAGGGGAAGGGGAAAGG
>ML425130.1:685-25173 GCA_005239525.1 Nicotiana knightiana
AAATGTATAATTAGGCTTTGGGATTGAGTTATTGAATAATTATTGATGTTATTAAGTCAATTATGTCTAGATATTATCGTTTCGGAGTCGGATTCAAGAGGAAAGGCCGTGATTGAGGCTTGACTTGCATTCTTGGAGCCGAGGTAAGTGTTTGGCCTAACCTTAGCTTGAGGGATTAGGTATAGAGTCTTATTTGCTATGTGTAATTCATGTCCAATGTATAGGTGAGGTGACGAGTACCTATATGTTGTGGTCAAGCATGCCCGTGATTCGAATTTTGATGAATTATTTAATTTTCTTTGATATTCTCCGTGTTATGAATTATTGGGAACCTTGGAAGTTATACCTTGAGGTTACTTCATGACGTAGAAAGTTATTGATTATGTGTTCGGACGAGGATTTTACTGTTGACATTATACTACTGAGTGAGATTGGTTATAGCTGAGTCCCTTGCCAGGATAGTAGAATTTTGTTGATTATTTCTGTACATTTGAAATGTCGTACTGTTAAACTTTCATATCAATTGTTTCTTTTACACTCATCATGCACGAGGGAACATTCCGTGCCGAGTGATTAATAATTATGCACGAAGGAACATCCCGTGCCGATTGATTATATTTATGCACGAGGGAGCATTTCGTGCCGATTGATTATTATTTATGCGCGAGGGGACATTCCGTGCCGATTGATTATTATTTATGCGCGAGGGGACATTCCGTGCCGATTGATTATTATTGATGCATGAGGGGACATTCCGTGCCAAGTCATTATCGTTTATGCGCGAGGGGACATTCTGTGCCGTGTGATTTTGAGGCTATACACGAGGGGTCATGCCGTGTCTTCTCCTGTCTATTTTACTTGTTTCGAGTTGTCATTTCCTGATTTACTTCTACATTCCAGTTAGTACTTGATTCTACTGTTTTAGCCATTGTTTCCCCTCTTATCCCCAACACGTTCTTCCCCGTAACTGTATTCTTGTTTATTTTCTACCATACTATTGAACTACACAGGTAAAATTGGTTGTCGTGTCCTAGCCTTGTCACTACTTCACCGAGGTTAGGCTCGGCACTTACTCAGTACATGGGGTCGGTTGTACTGATGCTACACCTGCACTTCTTTATGTTGTGCAGATTACGCAGCCGGACCCAGTGGACCTTGCTAGTGGGAGTGTCTTTCAGCCCATTCCAGACGACACCGAGGTAGTTCCGCATGGCGTTCGTGGATCTCGACGTCCCTATCTATTTTTCATTCTGTCATTTATGTGTTTTCCAGACAGATACATCATTTTATTTTCAAACTGTTGTTTTTAGTCAAATCTTAGACTGGTTCGTGAGGTTGTGACTCCACTTCTGGGTTTTGTACTTAAAGGGATTTCTTTGTTATTAGCTATTGTCATTTAGATTTATGTTAATGCTTCTGCACTTTATCTCTATTATCTAGTCAGTGTTTGTTTTTTTCACTTGTTAATAAATCAATTTAGTTAACACGTTGGCGTGCACCCGTCACGGCCTGAAGGTGGGATTTCGGGTCGTGACAAGTTGGTATCAGAGCACTAGGTGGTTTAGGTCTCACAACTCACGGAAAAACTTGGTAGAGTCTGAGGGATCGATACGGAGACGTCTGTACTTATCCCCAAAGGCTGCAAGGTTAGGAATAACTCCACTTTTCTTCTTTTCTGTCGTGCGATTTGAATTATAAATGCTAATTGAGTTTCGATTCTATTCTCTCGCAGATGGCGAGAACGCGTGCTTCCTCATCTACCGATCAGCAGCCCGATTCTCCTATTGCAGCTCCTACGAGGGGCCAAGGCCGAGGCCGTATTAGAGGCCGAGGCAGGGGCAGGGACATCCCAGGGCAGCAACCCCAGTAGAGGACCCATATGTAGACTTTGCCGGTAAGGCTCCTACTCAGACAGTTCCAGTTGGACCAGCTTAGGTCCCAGAGGGGTTCATTTCCACCCCGGTGCTTCAGGACGCTGTAGTCCGCTTAGTGGGACTCATGGAGAGTGTGGCTCAGGCCGGTCTTCTTCCTACTGCACCAACCGTCTCTCAGGCTGGGGGAGGGACCCAGACTCCTGCTACTCGCACGCCAGAGCATCTAGCTCCTCAGTTCCAGACTCCGGCACCTCAAACAGCCGGAGTAGCTCAGCCGGGCATTGTGGCCCTGGCAGTTGAGGGAGCAACTATGTCAGCAGATGCTTTATGGAGATTGGATAGATTTACCAAGTTATTCACTACTACATTTACTGTTGCACCATCAGAGGATCCCCAGGACTATTTGGACAGCTGTCATGAGGTTCTTCGGAACATGGGCATAGTAGAGTCCAACGGAGTTGATTTTGCTACTTTTCGTCTTTGGGGTTCCGCCAAGACTTGGTGGAGAGACTATTGTTTGACCAGGCCATCTGGGTATGCACCATTGACTTGGGCTCAGTTCTCCGAGTTATTCATGGGGAAGTTCCTTCCAGTTACTCAGAGGGAGGATCTTCGGAGGCAGTTTGAGCGCCTCCAACAGGGATCTATGTCTGTCACTCAGTACGAGACCAAGTTCATTACTTTAGCTTGGCATGCTATTATGATACTCCCCACTGATCATGAGAGAGTAAGGAGGTTTATTAAGGGTTTGGCTCAGCCCATCAGGCTTCAGATGGCCAAGGAGTCAGGTACTGATATTTCCTTCCAGGATGCGGCCAATGTGGCCAGGAGGATTGAGATGATTATGTCACAGGGTGGTGGTCAGGGGGCTGAAAAGAGGCCCCGTCACTTCGGTCGATTCAGTGGAGCCTCATCTGGGGGAGGGGATTCGTTCGGCAGAGGTCATCCTCCCAGGCCCTATCAGTCGGCATTTCAGGTAGCTCACATTGCACCGCCAGCTCCTATTAGTGCACCACCAACACCTATAAGTGCACCGCCGCTTCAGAGTTTCCATGGTGGTTATCAGGGTCGACAAGGCCAGTTCCAAAGTCAACAGCCACATCATCAGAGGTCTTGTTATACTTGCGGTGGTTTGGGGCATATTTCTAGGTTTTGCCCTCGAGGTTCTGGTGGGTCTCAGTATCAGGGTTCCCGTGCCATGGTTCCCGCATCAGGCGCACCCCCACCCCCTCAGCCAGCTAGGGGTGGCGGCCGTGGTGCCAGAGGTAGAGGTCAGACTCATAGAGTTGGAGGACATGCCACGAGAGGTAGAGGTCAGGCCGCAGTAGGCCGACCCAGAGATGATCAGGTTGGAGGGGCTCAGCCCCGATGCTATATTTTTCCTGCCAGGCCTGATGCTGAGGCTTCTGATGCAATTATTACAGGTACGGTTTCATTTTGCAGCTGAGAGGCTTCGTTTTTATTTGATCCGAGTTCTACATTCTCCTATGTGTCTTCATATTTTGCCCCTTATTTGAGTATGCCCCGTGATTCCTGTTGTGCATGTGTCTACACCGGTGGGTGATTCTATAGTGGTAGATCGAGTCTACCGTGCTTGTCTAGTAGCTATTGGTGGTATGGAGACTCAAGTTGATCTTTTACTCCTTGATATGGTTGACTTTGATGTTATATTGGGGATGAATTGGTTATCCCCCTATTATGCTATTTTGGACTGTCATGCCAAGACAGTGACCTTGGCCTTGCCAGGGGTGCCTTGTTTGGAGTGGAGGGGGACTCCTAGTCATTCTTCTAGTAGAGTTATTTCTTATATGAAGGCTCGGCGCATAGTTGAGAAGGGTTGTTTGGCCTATCTGGCCTATGTTCATGATTCTAGCGCCGAGGATCCTTCCCTGGAGTCTGTGCTCGTGGTTCGTGAGTTTTGAGAGGTATTCCCTGCTGACCTGCCGGGTATGCCACCTGACAGGGATATTGATTTTTGTATTGAGTTAGCTCAGGGCACCTAGCCTATTTCTACTCCGCCGTATCGTATGGCCCCGCCAGAGTTGAAGGAGTTGAAAGATCAGTTGCAGGATTTGTTGGATAAAGGCTTCATTAGGCCTAGTGTTTCTCCTTGGGGTGCTCCAGTATTGTTTGTCAAGAAGAAAGATGGCTCGATGAGGATGTGTATTGACTACCGGCAGTTGAATAAGGTTACTATTAAGAACAAGTATCCTTTGCCGAGGATTGATGATTTATTCGACCAGCTTCAGGGTGCTTCAGTGTTTTCCAAGATTGACTTGAGATCTGGTTACCATCAGCTGAGGATTAGGGCGTCTGATGTCCCTAAGACAGCCTTTCGCACTCGTTATGAGAATTATGAGTTCTTGGTGATGTCATTTGGGCTGACAAATGCCCCTGCTGCTTTTATGGAGTTGATGCACCGAGTGTTCAGGACTTATTTGGACTCATTTGTGATTGTCTTCATTGATGATATATTGATATATTCTCACAGCTTAGAGGAGTATGAGCAGCAACTTAGAGTCGTCCTCCAGACTTTGAGGGATAGTCAGTTGTATGCAAAATTTTCCAAGTGTGAGTTCTGGTTGAGTTCAATTGCATTTCTAGGCCATGTGGTATCGTCAGAGGGTGTTTAGGTGGATCCCAAGAAGATTTCAGCAGTCAGAGATTGGCCTAGACCGACCTCATCTACAGAGATCCGGAGTTTCTTGGGCTTAGCAGGTTATTATCGCCGGTTTGTGGAGGGCTTTTCATCTGTTGCAGCCCTGATGACCAGGTTGACTCAGAAGAGTGCTCAGTTTAGGTGGTCTGATGAGTGTGAGGCAAGCTTTCAGAAGCTCAAGACAGACTTGACCATGGCACCAGTGTTAGTTCTGCCCACAGGTTCAGGACCGTATACCGTGTATTGTGATGCTTCACAGGTTGGGCTTGGTGCAGTGTTGATGCAGGATGGAAAGGTTATAGCCTATGCTTCTCGTCAGTTGAAGGTTCATGAGAAGATCTATCCCGTTCATGACTTGGAGTTAGCAGCGATTGTGCATGCATTGAAGATTTGGAGGAATTATCTGTATGGTGTGCCATATGAGGTGTTCACGGATCATAAGAGCTTACAGTATCTGTTCAAGCAGAAGGAGTTGAACATGAGGCAGAGGAGATGGTTAGAGTTGCTGAAGGATTATGATATTACCATTCTTTATCATCCGGGGAAGGCCAATGTGGTGGCCGATGCTTTGAGCCGGAAGTCAGCTAGTATGGGTAGTCTTGCCTATTTATCAGTCGGAGAGCGACCTCTTGCTTTGGATGTTCAGGCGTTAGCCAACCGATTTGTGAGATTGGAGGTTTCTGAGACTGGCAGTGTTTTGGCCCATATCGTGGCCCGTTCTTCATTGTATGACCATATTCGGACCAGGCAGTATGATTATTGCCATTTATGTGTTCTTAGAGATAGAGTCAGGCACGGAGATGCCAAGCAGGTTACGGTTGATGATGAGGGAGTTTTGAGGATGCAGGGTCAGATTTGTGTACCTGATGTGGATGGTATTCGTGAGTTGATACTTCAGGAGGCCCATAGTTCCCGGTATTCTATTCATCCGGGTGCCGCAAAGATTTACCAGGACTTGCGGCAGCATTATTGGTGTCGGAGGATGAAGAAGGATATTGTAGCTTATGTAGCTCGGTGCTTGAACTGTCAGCAGGTTAAGTACGAGCACCAGAGACTCGGTGGTTTGATGCAGTAGATTCAGCTTCCCGAGTGGAAGTGGAAGTGGGAGCGTATCACCATGGACTTTGTAGTTGGACTCCCACGACTCAGAGGATGTTTGATACAGTATGGGTCGTTGTGGATAGGCTGACCAAGTCAGCGCACTTCATCCCAGTATCAGTTTCGTATTCAGCAGAGAAGTTGGCAAGGATCTATATGAGAGAGATTGTTAGACTGCATGGTGTTCCCATATCCATTATATCAGACCGAGGTACTAAGTTTACCTCCCATTTTTGAAGAGTATTTCAGCGAGAGTTGGGCACACAGATTGATTTGAGCACCGTATTTCATCCTCAGATGGACGGACAGTCGGAGCGTACTATTCAGATTTTGGAGGATATGTTGCGGGATTGGGTCATTGACTTTGGTGGTTCATGGGACCAGTTCTTTCCTTTAGCTGAGTTTTCCTACAACAATAACTATCAGTCGAGCATTCAGATGGCTCCGTTTGAGGCTGTTGTATGGTAGACGGTGTCGGTCTCCAGTCGGATGGTTTGAGCCAGGAGAGGCTAGATTGTTGGGTTCTGAGTTAGTCCAGGATGCCTTGGACAAGGTGAAGATCATTCACGATAGACTTCGTATAGCTCAGTCCAGGCAGAAGAGTTATGCGCATTGCTGAGTTCGAGATTTGACATTTATGATAGGCGACCGGGTATTTCTTCGGGTGTCGCCCATGAAGGGCGTGATTAGATTTGGAAATATGGGCAAGTTGAGCCCTAGGTACATTGGTCCATTTGAGATTCTGGATAAGGTAGGAGAGGTGGCCTACAGACTTGCCTTGCCACCTAGTTTGTCAGCCGTGCATCTGGTATTTCACGTATCTATGCTCCAGAGTTATATTGCGGATCCATGTCATGTACTTGACTTCAGTGGTGTCCAGTTGGACAAGGATTTTTCTTATGAGGAAGAGCCGATAGCCATGTTAGACCGGAAGGTGCAACAGCTGAGATCGAAGAGTTATCCTTCGGTTCGTGTTCAGTGGAGAGGTCAGCCTGTTGAGGCAGCTACTTGGGAGTCNTGTTCGAGGACAAACAGTTGAGGCCCCGAAAGCTTCCGTTAATCTCACTTCGATGTGCGTGCACAACCCGAGCGCGTAGCCGGGGAGTCTCTATGTGGAAATGTGTTAAACAGTTGAATTTATGATAATTAATGGAATAAAGTTGACTTTGATCAAAATTTTTGGTAAATAGACCCGGAGGGTCTGTAGGAAAATATGGGACCTGGGCGTATGCCCGAAATCGAATTCTGAGGTCCCAAGTCCGAGGAATGAATTTTTAAAGAAAATTATTTTCTGAAAATAAGAAAGACTTTTGAAAATGAACTTTGATGTGAAATCTTTGTTACCGAGCCCGTATTATGGTTCCAGAGCCAGGAATATGTTCAATATGTGTTATGTGAGTTATTTGTAAAATTTGGTAAGAAACGAACTTGGTTTGACGTGTTTCGGGTCAAAATTGGAGAATTTAGAAGTTTATGAAGTTTGAGAAAATTCTATAGATTTTGGAGTTTAATTCATTGTTTTTGATGTTATTCTGGTGGTTATATTACTCGAATAAGTTTGTAGGATGATTTTGAAGTCGTGTGTATATTTGGTTTTGAGCCCCGAGGGCTCGGGTGAGTTCCGGGTAGGTGTCGGGGTCCAAAAGAGTTGGAAAAATCTGGTTTTTGGGGGCTGTTATGGTGTCTGAGATTTTTACACTATGCGATCGCATAGGGTGTCCCGCGATCGTATAGTGTAGTGTGTGTGTGTGTGTGGGGTGGGGGGGGTCAATTTGCTCTGCGCAATCGCAAAGAGCTGGGTGCGAATGCGGAGCCTTAGGGATTAGCTCTACGCGAACGCACCCCTATGTCCGTGATCGCGTAAGTCTCCTGTGGGGTTGGGGGCTGGATAGCAATTGTTCTGTGCTAACGCGTTCTTTCGTTCGCGATCGTGTGGGTCCACGTCCGATTTCTCTGCGATCGCAGCCTTCACTTCGCGATAGCGTAAGTCTAAGGCTAGTACTCTCCTTATACGCGATCGCAATAGTTGGTCCGCGATCGCAGAAGGCAACTTACTCCTTATACGCGATCGCATAAGCAGTTCTGCGATCTCGTAGAGCATTTTAAGCCAACTTCATTTTCCTTCTACGCGATTGCGCCTCGATCCCCGCGATCGCATTGCTTTAAAAGCAAGCCTGGGCATATTATAAGTTTCCAAAAATCGGGGTTTCACCATTTTAAACATATTGACTTCTAGAACTCGGTCTTGGGCGGTTCCTTGAGCGATTTTCACACAAATTGAATGGGTAAGTGTTCTTCCACTAGAATTAAATATATTTCAAGAATTAGTTCTTGTTTTTATCATTTAAATTGTGTTTTGGGTTGAGGGGATTGTGGGTTTTGAAAAAAAACTTCAAAAATGAAAATTCATGATTTGAATGACCAAATTTTATCGGAATTGGATAAATTTAGTATGGGTGAACTCGTATTGGAATGGGTAATCAAAATTCGTAAAATTTGTCGGGTTCCGAGGTGCGGGCCCGGGGTCGACTTTTGGGTCAATTTTTATAAATTTGCAAAGATTGAAACTTTATTATTCGGAATCGTTCCTTATACTTTTTATATGTATTTTGAAGTTGTTTTAGTTGATTTTGAGCCGTCCGGAGGCCTTCCTGCCCGAGAAGTCTATTTTTGAGTACCGGATTGTCGTCTTTGAGGTAGGCATCTTTCCTAACCTTGTGTGGGGGAACTACCTTTTAGGATTGAGTCTTCTATGTTGATTGTAGTCCGCGTACGCGAGGTGACGAGTGCGTACTCGAACTTATTTGCAAATAGATTGCCCTTTTTGGGATTTTGGGTCCTTATATTCCCCGTATATGAATTGAACTTGTTATATCTGAAATTCCTGATTTCTAGTCTCATCTCTTCCTGTTCAATTTAGAAGTACTTGCCTAGCACTCCTTGTTTCTTATATGATCTTAATTGACTTAAATGAAGACTTTGTTTTTCCTACCATTATGCTATGTCTTCCTTCATAAGCTTCCTATGTGACTAGAATTAGTATAATCTCGCTCTATAAATGTCTAACAAGAAATTGGAATATCTATACGTTGGTCAAGCATGTCCTTGAGTCGTACGTTGTGATTTAAATGATTTTCCTCTTAGGTACTACTTAGGTTTAATTGATGACCGTCCATGTTGATGGTATTCTTTGATGCTACCTATTTACTGAGCATCGTTCAAACTGAGTTTATTCGGTGAAGCTAATTGTCTAAGTGAGATTGGTTATAGCTGATTCCCTTGCCGGGATGATTTGGTTTCTTGGTTGCGAACTTGAATGTATAGAATCGTTGCTATATTTGTCTTGTCTTCCCCTCGTTATGCTGTTATCTCTTTGTGCTTGGCATTCCTTTCAGTGGCTACTTCTTATGAGCGAGTTGCTACCAATTTTGTGGTTTAAGTCTTTGTATTGATTTGCTCATCGCACTTTGTATTCGGCCTTGTTTGCTTCGAGCCGGTTGTGGCAATATCTGTCGCATTCTGATTGTTTTCCTCAGTGGCTGCATTGCATATTTAAATTGGTACTACGGACAGAGATCCGGGAGCTTTCCCCCTGTACTGTATTGCATGACAAATTCTGAGTTGCGGACTGAGTTCCGGTAGTTTTATGATTGAGGAGATTTGGATCGAAAGATATAAATATATATATTGAAAAGTATAGCTGAAAAGCAATAATCTCCAGGAAAAGTTATGTCTAAAGGACTTCTTTTTCAAAAGTATATTTGAAAAGCATTTGTCTTGCAGAATGATGATATTTGAAAGAGCAGTACTTGGGAAATATATTTTGAACATCACGTATTTTGATGATATTTGAAAGAGCAGTACTTGGGAAAGTATATTTTGAACATCACGTATTTTGATGATATTTGAAAGAGCACTACTTGGAAAAATATATTTTGAACACCACATATTTTGATGATATTTGAAAGAGTAGTACTTGGCAAAATATATTTTGAACATCACGTAATTTGATGATATTTGAAAGAGCAGTACTTGGGAAAATATATTTTAAACATCACGTATTTGATGATATTTGAAAGAGCAGTATTTGGGAAAGTATATTTGAACACCACGTATTTTGAAGAGACTATGTTGTTAAGATTTCTCTTTATAAAAATATATAAATATACATTCAGAGAAAGTATGTTTCAAACAAGAAATTTCTCTATTCCGAAGTGATTATATCTTTAAAGCTTTCAAAATAAACTCACGATTTAAAGGTTTTCACTTGAAGGTTGACCAGTTTTATTGAGTTTGTTGGCTAAGGCCTGACATAGATAAATTGATGCAGTGCTGAGTTGCTAGTATTTTTTATTGGGTTGTGATTCTCTCTATTTGGATTGCATTCTTTCCATCCTCTTTGCATATTTCTATTATGCTGTCCGTTGATCGTAATTATTGAATTTCCTTCCGTATTATTCGATCGTATCATTAATTATATTGAAGAATATTTAGATAGATATGATGTTTCGGTCTTTTATACAGTTATGCCTTTTTTACTTATTAGACCGGTGGTGTCTTGACTAGTTCTCGTCACTACTTCACCGTGGTTAGTCTTGATACTTACTGGGCACCGCTGTGGTGTGCTCATACTACACTTCTGCACATTTTTGTGTGCAGCTTCAGGTTATTGTTGTTGGTAGCTGCGCAGATCATTGCTGAGGAGACTCAAGGTAACCTGCTGCTGCGTTCGCAGGCTACAGAGTCACCTTCCTGTTTTATTTCTATTCAACTGTACTTACATATTCCTAGACAGTCGTATTTAGATTTGATAGAAAGATTCCGTAGAGCTTATGACTTGTATTTACCAGGTTTTGTGAAATTGTAAACTCTGTCAAGAATTCTGTTTCGATTTTTTTTAAATTCCTTTATTATTGTTGTTGTTCAGTGGAAATGTTAGGCTTACCTAGTCCCTAAGACTAGGTGCCATCACGATACCTAACGGAGGAAAATTTGGGTCGTGACAAGTTGGTATCAGAGATCTAGGTTCATAGGTGCTACGAGTCAAAAGCGGGTTTGGCAGAGTCTTATGGATCAGTACGGAGACGTCTGTACTTATCTTTCAGAGGCTACGGGACTATCAGGACAATTTCACTTCCTTCCCTCCTATCGTGCGAGTTCATTGATCTTGAAGTTTGAAATTATCGTTCCATTCTCTCTCCGATGGTGAGGACACGAGCGGCGGTTCCGGATGATGCTACCCCGAAGCAAATGTCGCAAGGTTCAGAGACAGAGGCTAACGAGGAGCACATGCCGCAATTAAGATTCCTACCAGAGCAGCCCTTGGAGAATCGACAGTAGTCCTAGTTGGGGGACAGTTACTGGAGGTGCCTGTTGCTATCCCGGACTTCAGAAGATCGGAGCGCAGTTTTGAGTACAATTGGTACATCGACTCAGGCAGGGTTGATTCTAGTGCACCAGTTGCTTCACAGATCAGGGGAGGAGTTTAGACTCCCACCGTCTACACTCCAGAGCAGCGAGATTGTATTGGTAAAAAAGAGTTTCACACGTAAGCCAGCTTTTGACAACTCAGCCAGTCACGTGGACACAGGAAAACGCGACAGCTGGATGTGATTCTTTGAAGAGGTACGGTACAAAGAGGCACGATTCAGTAAACCCACGAACTTATCAGCCACGGGAAACTCAACTTGATCAAAATGGGAGAGAGGCACGGTCAGAATGAATCTAGACAAAGCTACGGGCAGATTCAAGGACCCACAATTGATTACTCGAACGTTATGTAACCGAACCCCAATTACCGTTATCCTTTGTAATGCCTCATTAATGTCATAATTAGTCATTAATGAGTAACCATAGCAAGAGTCGTACGTTATAAGAATCTCCTATATAAGGGAGGGGAATACAGCTTGTAAAGACATCTGATTCTCGAATACAATCAACTTTGATTTTCTATATTTCTGCAATATTGTCTATTATTCATTTTTCTCCATTACCTTGATTATCAGTAACCCGTATTCATCTTAAAAATAAGCTTTAGTCAAAGGGTCTAATACTTTGGTTAAATAAATTGGTTCCGTTACCGGGAATCTGATAATCTTTATTTACTTTTCAAGTGATATCCTCTGAATTATGTCAAACCCTAACGACAACAACCAGCGAAGGAGATCGGCAGACCGCAAGAAATATAAACTCCGTGGTACACTACAACAAGAAAATAGAGGTGGAAGAATTACGAGATAAGGGAATCTCCCAAGCAGGTAACATATCACAAACAAGCATGGAAGAAATTACTACCCAAATAGGTACGGAAGGTATTATTGCTGAAACAGATACGAAAGAAAATACTTACGAGAAGGAAAATCAAGTTACCACGGAAGGTATACTAAACAGATTCCAGACCGGACGTCATTCGTGAACCGGAGGAAGATGAGCACATCAAAATAACTACGGAGGAGCTCGTAGCTGTTACATTATCTGAACAAAAGCCTGAGCAGAAAATGTATATAGGCACGAGGCTAGGCCTCGCTCGAAGAGAAGAAAAGAAAGCAAGGACCATTCAAGAACCAAGTGATCGACGAAGAGGTACAGAAACTCTTGAAGATTGGTTCGATACGAGAGGTAACGTACCCTAACTGGCTAGCAAACACCGTGGTAGTACCTAAAAAGAATGGCAAGTGGAGAGTATGCGTAGATTATACTGACTTAAATAAAGCATGCCCCAAAGATTCATTCCCATTGCCACATATAGATCAAATGATAGGTGCCATAGCAGGTCATGAATTATTGAGCTTTTTAGATGCATATTCTGGTTATAATCAAATTAAAATGAATCCCTCAGATGAGGAAAAAACTTCCTTCATTACAAGCAAGGGGACTTACTGTTATAAAGTTATGCCTTTTGGCTTAAAAAACGCTAGAAACACCTATCAAAGGTTAGTGACTAAAATGTTCCAAGAACATCTTGGAAAGACGATGGAAGTCTATATTGATGATATGTTGGTAAAATCAACACAAGCACAAGACCATTTCCAGCATCTCTCTACTGCTTTTGATATTTTACGCAGGTATAATATGAAGTTAAATCCAGAGAAATGCGCTTTTGGAGTGCAATCAGGTAAATTTTTGGGTTTCCTTGTATCAAACAGAGGAATAGAGGTAAATCCCGCTCAAATTAAAGCTATAGAGGAAATACCTGATATTTTAACAAATAAAAAGAAAGTTCAAAGATTGACAGGGAGAATAGCAACTTTGGGTAGGTTTATTTCTAAATCTTCCGAAAAAAGTTTTAAATTCTTCTCAGTTCTCAAAAAGCAGAATCAGTTCGAATGGACTGAAGAATGTCAGCAAGCCCTCAAGAACCTGAAGATTTATCTATCGAAACCACCACTGCTTTCAAAGCCAAAAGAAGGGGAAAGATTGTACATCTACCTGGCTGTCTCAGAAATTGCTGTAAGTGCAGTATTGGTAAGAGAAGAAAAAGGTAAACAATCACCTATCTATTATGTAAGTAAAACTTTGCTAGATGCTGAGACTAGATATCCACATCTAGAAAAGTTAGCCTTAGCTTTAATAATGGCATCTAGAAAATTACGACCCTATTTTCAATGCCACCCAATCACCGTTGTGACCTCATATCCTTTAAGAAATATTCTGCATAAACAGGAATTGTCAGGAAGATTAGCCAAGTGGGCCATAGAATTAAGTGAGCATGAAATAATCTATCAGCCTAGGACTGCAATTAAGTCTCAAATACTAGCTGATTTTGTTGCTGACTTTAGTAATAGCATTGTATCTGAAGTAGAAAAAGAGTTACAACTCTTTAACGGTGTTAATCCAGGCCTATGGACCTTGTTCACCGATGGTTCTTCAAATATAAAAGGCGCCGGCTTAGGCATAGTCTTGATATCACCCACGGGTGAAAAGACACGGCAAGCTATAAAGTGTTATCCTATCACTAACAATGAAGTAGAGTACGAAGCTGTTATTGCAGGGCTTGAACTCGCACGGGAGATCTCAATCGAGAAAATTGTGATCAACAGCAACTCCCAACTGGTAGTCAATCAGATACAGGGGACTTACATCGCTCGAGATTGTAGAATGCAACAGTATCTTGAAAAAGCACGAGAGCTCGTGAGAAAATTCAAAACATGGAAGGTAATGCAAATACCTTGAGAGGAAAATGCAGAAGCAGATGCATTAGCTAACCTCGCAGCAGTGACGGTAGTAACGAACAAAGACAATACAATTGTCGTTCAACTATTTCATTCAATAATAGACCAGGACAGGAATGAGGTAACTTTCAACAACCTAACCTGGGACTGGAGAAACGAAATTCTTAATTTTTTGCAGAATGGCACCGTACCCAAAGATAGGAAAGCAACTCAAGCACTTCACCGCAAAGCTGCACGGTACTGCCTTATTTGCAACTCACTTTATCGCAAGATGTTCGGAGGACCCCTAACTAAATGCCTCGGACCTAACCAAACAGAATTTGTGATGAAAGAAGTCCACGAAGGACGCTGTGTAAATCAATCAGGGGCGAGATCCTTAGTGAAAACACTAATCAGAGCCGGATACTATTGGCCTAAGATGGAAGAAGAAGCCGAGAATTTCGTATCCAAATGTGACAGATGCCAAAGGTTTGCCAATAACATGCATCGACCAGCGGAATTATTACATCCAATAATATCCCCATGGCCTTTCATGAAATGGGGTATGGACATAGTGGGACCTCTTTCCACAGCTAAAGGACATGTACGGTTTTTACTCGTACTAACCGACTATTTTACAAAATGGGTAGAGGCATAAGCGTTCAAACAAGTGCGAGAAAAGGAAGTTAAATGCTTCTTATGGTGAAACATAATATGCCGCTTTGGAATACCAACGGAAATCGTGTGGGATAATGGCCCACAATTCATAGGCTCGCAAATCACAGAATTCTTCGAAAGTTGGCAAATCAAGCGGATCATTTCAACGCCATGCCACCCCGTGGCTAATGGTCAAGCTGAGTCAATGAATAAGGTCATCATCAACAATGTAAAGAAGAGGCTGCATAAAGCCAAAGGAAACTGTCCTGATGAGTTACCAGCGGTACTATGGGCATACAGAACAACTTCAAAGATAGCCACGGGAGAAACTCCCTTCGCACTTTTTTATGGCTCAGAAGACTTAATACCTGTGGAGATTGGTGAACCAAGCATAAGGTTCTCAATAGCCATGGAAGGTGAAAACGATGACGAATTAAGGACCAACCTGGACCTACTCGAACCACGGAGAGAAGCAACATTGATACGGATGACAGCTCAAAAACAAATCATAGAGCGTTATTACAATCGTAAAGCTCATCTCAGATACTTTAAGATTGGAGAATTCTTCCTCAAAAAAGTCTTTCAATCAACGAAAGAAGCAGGTGCAAGAAAGCTAAATCCAAACTGGGAAGGACCTTACAAAATTCGAGGCATAGCTGGGAAAGGCGCCTATGAGTTGGAAGCTATGGACGGCAGAGTTCTACCAACAAGCTGGAACGCCATCCATCTAAAGAAGTATTACTTCTAAAAGAAAAGAATACCCCCCGTCAGGTATCACACGTTCGATTTTATTTTGAACATTTAAAAATTTTACTAACTTTTTTAGATGATAGGCACAAAGCTAACCCATCACCAGATGATGATATTAGACCTGCAAAGACGCGAGGAAATAACACAATTCCCGGTCTAGGGTTACACTTTCTGATGGACGTTTTAAAAGGGTTAAGCAGTCATCATCTAAAAAACTATATACCTTCGAGTCCGGAATGTTTTTCCTTTTCAGGAAAAGGACCACAAGGAAGGAATAATCAAGTGCTCGAGATTTCATTCTTCAAAGCTCAAACACTTGGGGGACTATACAGTATGGAAGGCTAAGACGAAGCAAAGAAGACTATCAGAAAGTCAAAAGCTCGAGCCTGAAGACCCATCTACCCAATGAGACAAGTGATACGAGCAGAATCGAAAGAAATCAAAAGAGTCATCCAAATACAAAGACTAATGAAAAAAGCAAAAACCTTCGAACATGTTCAGGTTGAAAGGCAAAATATTAGTCACGAGAAAGAAATGTACATCTTTATACTTATTCAAAGTTGTTGTAACAAAAACAGTTAGGGGTAAAAGATCATCATCAATGTACTCATTCAAAAAACTGTTCTCGAATAAAACAGTTATGGATGAAGATCTAAATCCTTGTATTTGTTCAAGAAGTTGTTATCAAATAAAAACAGTTACGAATAAGAAAACATTTCCCTCATACTTATTAGAAAACTGTTTCCAAAACAGTTGCTAGTAAAAACCCCAATCTTTATAAAAACTATTACTAGTAAAAAACAGTTGTTTCCTTGTATTAATATCGAAAAACTGTTACCTACGAAAAACAGTTACGAAACACAAGAGTATATCAAATATGATAAACAAAAACAGTTGCAAACATGAGTTTTAGACGATAACCAAACACATGTAAAATGTCATGGAAGTTCAAACAAAAAACTTTCCTTGGAAACATTCTTAAACATGTGTAAAATTCCTGTCACTCTATTGCATTATCATGAAGTTGAGACGTCTTCTTCATGTCAATTATAAAGGGCCCTCTTCCACAAACTATACCTACTACAAAAAGGCACACATTTGATATGACACCGTGCCTATTACAAAAAAGGTACGAGTAGCCTAAAGCATTCCCCATGCAAAACTCGAAGGTAAAACTAAAACCTCGAAAAATGAAGCATGCAAAAGACTTAAAGAGTGAAACAGAAACTCAACAAAAGTTGAACTAACATTTATATATTAAAACGGCTAAAACTAAGTATTAACTTATACTTAGCCAGATAAAATTTTTATATACATTGTGGTGCCTCTAAGTTGTCATTTAGGGACTTAAAGGAAATATAAATTTACCCCCGATGGCACTGGGGGTAACCACCAATTGATACAAAGAAAAAGAAAAAAAAGGGATAAACCAACTAAATATTTTCAAGAGAGGGGTTGACTTCAACGGCAGAAGGAGCGGGAGCAACTAGAGATGAAGAGGCATGAACAGCTGGAATCTCATCATCAGGTGAAGAGAGGTTATGACCTTGTTGAGCGTTCTCCGTGGCTTCCTTAGTTTTGGCTATTTCAGCACTAAGGTCAAAACCCTTTTGATTCATTTCCATCAATGTGTCAAGGCGAGAATTCATATATGCCAACTCACATCGACAGCAGCCACCTCTTCCAAATCTTCATAATCCTTTGCCCATACTTGAAGCTCAGCTCTCAATCCGTCCTTCTCCGCTTCTGCAGCTTCATGGGCGGCCCTTAATGGAACAATCGACTCCTCTAAAGTTTGAACTTTGTCTAAATCCCTACGAAGGTCTTCTTGAGTACGAGTGAGTGATTGCACGAGCTCGCCTGCATATTCCTCCTTCTGCCCCAACAAGTTCTTCAAGTATCTAATCTCCTCTGAGGCACGGGACAGCTGCTCCGCGAATGAAGACTCCAAAACACTCTTATCTTTATCAGCCTGACTGCAAGATGCCCTCTCCACTGCCAATTCTGCTGCCATGAGTCTCATCTGCCGCTTCAAGGTACTCCTTTCCTCTTCTAAAGCATCCATGTCAATCCTTAGGCAATCATACTGTGCTCTCCAATTATCAACATCGGCATGCAACTCTTTTGTCTCTTGGTTCGTGTTTGAAATCCTCTTCATAAGCTCCATGCCTATAAGGTTAATCTTCAATAAATAAACCAGTCAGATATGGTAAATCTCATATACGAAAGTGAAAGAGGATAAATTGCATCATACCTTTAAAGAAGTATGCACGACCTCATTGGCCCATGTAAGAGCACCGTGGCTGGCTAGCTTTGCTTTCTCAGAGGGACCTATTAAAGGTTTGAGCCACACTTCGGGCTTACCCGTTTTCTTGAAAATATTCCTCTCAGCTGGAACCTCTATTACCACCTGCCGCATCTCTCTGCTGGAAGACCCTACTTTCCTAATGGAAGGCATGGAAGCAGGCAGAGATGGAACAACAACAGGAACGGAAGGTTGAGGAGCTGGAGAAGCCACGAGCAAAGAAGAAGGCACAAAGAGTTGAAGAGTTGAAGATGTTACAGGCAAAGAAACAGTAGAAGTTGAAATAGCCAAAGGAATAGACGAAACAGCTTCTCCCAATGAAGCAGGAAAGACAGCAACCAAAGGGACGTCGTCAGGAGCAAGATCAACACCATTATGAATAGGGGAATGTGAAATATCATTAAGGATAGGGGGCTCAATCACTGACACGGATGGTAAGGTTAAGGCTGTAAGCTCATCATCTAAAACCATTCGCCTTCTCCGTGGCATGTGCACTAAAGCACCCTCTTCTTCTTTTTCTACGAAACGAGACTCACTAATCTTCCTCTTCGAGGAAGATGAACCAACGATAATTTCCTGGGCCTGAGCCAAGGACATCTTCGGGATAGATGAAGCAGACACCCCACAAGCAGAGAACCCTATTAAAAATGGAAAAAATTTAAACAACAAAAAAAGAGACTCGAGTAAGGAAAGAAGCAAGAACAAGAGATTCACTTACCGTGGGTCTTTACTTGCCAACCATACCTCCCAGCGAGGTACTTCCAAGATCTTTCTTCTGAAGGAGCAATAGACAACAATTTTTCTACCCAATCATGAATACCGGATACATTCTCAACAGTATTCATGATTGCTGAGAGAAGAAAAAACAGACACGGTGCTAATAAAACATCTCAAGTCAAAATAAGAAAAAGTAAATGTGAGCTAAAGCATACTCACGTGCGCGATTCCACTTCTCAGGGAAGGGAAGATTTTCTTCACCCACTAAACCAACAGTGGGTACAGCAACATACCGGAGGTACCAACCCCTATCCTTATCATCTCCAGGGGTTACCAACACTCTTTTGCTTCTAGCAGTCAGAGTAAAAACCCCTTCACGAAATAAGGTAGGAGAGTAGAGGTGAATAAGATGGTTGAAGGTAAAAGGAACCGAGGCTAAAGAAGCCAAACTCCTAAGACATGCGACAACTCGCCACATAAGCGGGCCAACTTATCCTAAGCAGATATTGAAAAAATGGAAAAATTCAATTATAACTGGGTCAATGGGGGGTCTAAACCCTAAAGTGAAAGGATACGTATAAACAAAAGAATATCCCTTCTTGTCAGTCGTTATTCTTTGGTTACTATTCGAAATATAGACAGGAAAGTCAGACCTCCAAGAGCATTCCCTACGAACAAGGGAAATTTGACCCTCAGTCATAAGGGTTGGATATCTTTCGATACTATCAAGAGAAGAAGATTGATATACAAGAACTTGACTATCCCTAGCAAAAACAAACTCAACAGGGACAATTTCATCGACTCCAGGCTCACGAAGGCGTTCGCCTCTACCTCTAGACAAAGACCGAGAAACCCTAAATCTCGGAGAAACTGGAGATCTAGTGGAAGGAGGAGGAACTATCTGAGAAAAAGAGGATCCCCTTGAAGGAATGGATCCTAGACTTCTAAGTCTACCACCCCTCCGACTCCTAGTCGGAGCAGGAGATAGTGTTAAACTTTCAAGATCTATTACTCTTTGAGGTTGGTTTGAAGAAGACATGTTTACAAAGGCAAAGAAGAAAGTTCTTTACAAAAGACAAAGTTAGAAAAGTGTTTCGTGGAAGCAAAGAAAAGAAAACATGTATTTATACTTGAAGACAACCATCAAACATGAAGAAAAAGGAAAATAATAATGAAAAGTCATAATTGAAGATGTCACTTCGAGACTAGCAAAGCCGCAAAAATCCCTAAAAGGTGCCGAGTAAATGCAGAACCAATCCGAAAAAGACACACGGTATGAGCATTAAATGGAAGTGACAAACGACGCCTATGGTGCAGAGAAGGATACAATGATTCAAGGAAAAGCGGCGGCAAAATATTCCCTCCATAAATGAATATCCACTTACCAAATATTAATCGTTAAATATATGGTAAGTGGGGGGACTATCTGTATTGGTAAAAAAGAGTTTCACACGTAAGCCAGCTTTTGACAACTCAGCCAGTCACGTGGACACAGGAAAACGCGACAGCTGGATGTGATTCTTTGAAGAGGTACGGTACAAAGAGGCACGGTTCAGTAAACCCACGAACTTATCAGCCACGGGAAACTCAACTTGATCAAAACGGGAGAGAGGCACGGTCAGAATGAATCTAGACAAAGCTACAGGCAGATTCAAGGACCCACAATTGATTACTCGAACGTTATGTAACCGAACCCCAATTATCGTTATCCTTTGTAACGCCTCATTAATGTCATAATTAGTCATTAATGAGTAACCATAGCAAGAGTCGTACGTTATAAGAATCTCCTATATAAGGGAGGGGAATACAGCTTGTAAAGGCATCTAATTCTCGAATACAATCAACTTCGATTTTCTATATTTTTGCAATATTGTCTATTATTCATTTTTCTCCATTACCTTGATTATCAGTAACCCGTATTCATCTTCAAAATAAGCATTAGTCAAAGGGTCTAATTCTTTGGTTAAACAGAGAATATTGGTCAAGTTCTAGTTGTCATGGCAGTAGGACATGTGGTTTAAGTTCAGCCTGTGGTTGGGGCAACAACGTCGGAGGTAGATCACATTGGGATTAGAGGTACTAGAAGTACCACCCTTCTATCTTTCAGTGGATTGGCGGCGGGTAATGCCCAGGGTTTTCTGGAGGAGTGTCACCATATTCCTCGTACTTCGGGTATTGTGGAGACGAGCGGGATTGCTTTTGTCACGTCTCAGCTCCAGAGTAGTGGGTTGATCAGCGGTGGTGGCATAGGAGTTGGGGTAATCTGGCCGAGTTAGCTTCACTAGCATGGATTCAGTTTTTTCGGAGATGTTTTGAGGGAGGTTGCACCTCAGTTCCTTGGAATGTTCGGTGCGCGGAGTTGAGCAGTTGCGTCAGGGCGCCGTGTCACCATTGGAGTATGCCGTCAGGTTCAGTGAGTGGGCCAGATATACACCTCACTTGATTGCTTCATTTAGGAGGCGAGTCCGTAGATTCATTGAGGGACTCAAGCATGGTAGAGAATCTTGGGTCAACCAGTTCAGTTACATTACCAGCTTCGCATGGGAGCGTTTCAGGTACTCATGGGTCTCAGTGGATCTGTATTGTATGTTTTCCACAGCCACATCGGCAGATAGATTGTTTTCAGTGTGGAGATGTTAGCTACAGGGTGAAAGATTGTTCCAGGATTCAGGTGGGAGAGTTATAGCAAGGTGTTCAAGTGAGTAGAGGGCGCCTAAGAGGGGGAGACCCGACCCATTGTTGTGTTGCATATAGTAAATAGAGGTCGTTGTGCCAGATATTATCACCCAGGTATGTCTTGATATGCTAAAGTGGGGTACCATTGTATTTCACTATACCTCTGTTGGTCAGGACGAGTTTCCCTTATTTGTTGTTCCATTTATGAGTGAGTTTCATGTGTTGCCCTCTATTTTTCTGCTTGCTCCTGTTGGGAGATTCTATGAGTGGTAGCCATGTCTATCATTATTTTATTCATCCTTGCTAGTGGTGAAACTGGAAGTGAGTCTATGTCGTCCATTTTGGTAAGCTTTATGTGATTCTCCTGAGTATTTTGTTTTCGAGCTGTGATTTGATAATCTATCGAGATGTGAGATCAACTACCATTATGATTTTTATCAGCTGATGAGTTAAGGGAGAAAATTCTAGTGATTTGATATATACTCGGCATGTGACCCAACGTTGAGGGCGAGACCCTCGTGATTCTTTGTGATTTGATATGTTTGGACCAGGCTAAGTACCGTGGTGGAAATTTTATCAGGATGGAATCCTTGATTTGTTCATATGCGTTGCTTCTTCCTTGTTATATGGCTTTTGGTAAGTCAGTATTGATAGAGAGTTATGCCTATGAGCTAGTTTGATAGTACCTTTATATGCTTCTATCTTTCATACTCAGCCATTTCATTATGTGTTTCTTTAGTTCAGTTTGCGGGATGTGTGCCCAATGGTGTTAGCTGTGACTCGGGGACTTGGGTGTCTAATGATAAGGTCTTCATATTTATTGCATCATTATCAGTATTATGGGATTTGGAAACGGAGTTCTTCCATATGTGGGATAAATTGCCAATGTTGAGTTGATTTTGGGCAGTTCTTGTGATCAAAAGTGCTATTGAGCCTGTGCGTGATGTGCTATGTTGTGTGGTCGTGCCTTGTGGGCATAGACCTGAGTTGATGCAGCTGGTTGAGGCTAATTCCGGATATGGATTTAGAATCAAGTCTTTTGGAAATGAGTAGAAAGTAAGGAATTGAGGTATGAGGCTTATCGATGATGATGAGAAGGCTATATGGCAGTTGTGATGGTGTCATCAGGCTTATGTAGGCTGGGGTAATGTGGGATCACCCACGGGTGTGTGTTGGAAATGCACAATCAGGGATTGGATGAGTTCAAGTGAATCTTAGCACGTTCGAGGATGAACGTTTGTTTAAGAGGGGGAGATTGTGATGACCCAAAAGGTCATCCTGTATATTCTATCTAATTCTGTGTTTCGAGGTCGTGAAAACCTCCTTCTATCTCACCTCGATTTGCATGTGCATCCTGGGCGTGTAGCCGGGCAGCCTTCATGTGAAAACTGAGAAAAATAATAATTTTGTATTCGAAATTTGAATAAAGTTGACTTTAGTCAACGTTTTTGGTAAACGGACCCGGAACCGTGATTTGACGGTCTCGAAGGGTCCGTAGGAAAATATGGGACTTGGGCGTATGCCCGGAATCGAATTCTGAGGTCCCAAGTCCGAGAAATGAATTTTTAAAGAAAATTGTTTTCTGAAAAATATAAAGGTTTTTGAAAATGAAATTTGAGGTGAAACCTGTGATATCGGGCCTGTATCATGGTTCTGGAGCCCCGTACAGGTTCTATATGTCTTATATGTGCTATTTGTGAAATTTGGTAAGAAACGGACTTAGTTTGACGTGATTCGGACCTTAAATGCAAAAATTGATATTTAAAGAAGTTTTGAGAAATTTCATTGATTTTTGGTTTGATTCGTCATTTTAGTGTTATTTTATGTGATTTGGAACCTCGAGCGATTCCGTATTAAGTTATAAGACTTGTTTGTGTATTTGGACGGGGTCCCGGGGGGCCTCGGGTGTATTTCGAATAGGTTCCGGGTCTATTTTCCCTATTTTGAACTGCTGAAAACTGTCATCTGGTTTCCTTCTATGCGATCGCAGCGAAGGATCCGCGATCGGATAGCGTGGCTGACTCACCCAATAATCTCCTTCACTGCGATCGCAATAGTTGGTCCGCGATCGCAGAAGCCAACTTACTCCTTATACGCGATCGCATAAGTTGTTCCGCGATCGCGTAGAGCATTTTAAGCCAACTTCATTTTCCTTCTACGCGATCGCGCCTCAATCCCCGCGATCGCGATGCTTTAAAAACCTTGGCATATTATAAGTTTCCAAAATCGGGGGTTTCACCATTTAAAATATATTTTGACTTCTAGAACTCGGTTTTGGGCGATTCCTTGAGGGATTTTCACACAAATCGAATGGATTAGTGTTATTCCACTAGAATCAAATATATTTCATGAATTAGTTCTTGTTTTTAACATTTAATTTGTGTTTTGGGTTGAGAGGATTGTGGGTTTTGGAAGAAAACTTCAAAAGTAAAAATTCATGATTTGAATGGCCAAATATTATCGAAATTGGATAAATTTAGTATGGGTGAATTCGTATTGGAATAGGTAATCAAAATTCGTAAAATTATCGGGTTCCGAGGTGCGGGCCTGGGGTTCGACTTTTGGGTCGATTTTTATAAATTTGCAAAGATTGAAACTTTATTATTCGGAATCATTCCTTATACGTTTTATATGTATTTTGAAGTTGTTTTAGTTGATTTTGAGCCGTCCGGAGGCCTTCCCTCCCGAGAAGTCTATTTTTGAGTACTGGGTTGTCGTCTTTGAGGTAAGTATCTTGCCTAACCTTGTGTGGAGGAACTACCCCTTAGGATTGAGTCTTCTGTGTTGATTCTAGTCCGCGTACGCGAGGTGACGTGTGCGTACTCGAACTTATTTGCAAATAGATTGCCCTTTTTGGGATTTTGGGTCCTTATATTCCCCGTATATGAATTGAACTTGTTATATCTGAAATTCCTGATTTCTAGTCTCATCTCTTCCTGTTCAATTTAGAAGTACTTGCCTAGCACTCCTTGTTTCTTATATGATCTTAATTGACTTAAATGAAGACTTTGTTTTTCCTACTGTTATGCTATGTCTTCCTTCATAAGCTGCCTATGTGACTAGAATTAGTATAATCTCGCTCTATAAATGTCTAACAAGAAATTGGAATATCTATACGTTGGTCAAGCATGTCCTTGAGTCGTACGTTGTGATTTAAATGATTTTCCTCTTAAGTACTACTTAGGTTTAATTGATGACCGTCCATGTTGATGGTATTCTTTGATGCTACCTATTTACTGAGCATCGTTCAAACTGAGTTTATTCGGTGAAGCTAATTGTCTAAGTGAGATTGGTTATAGCTGATTCCCTTGCCGGGATGATTTGGTTTCTTGGTTGCGAACTTGAATGTATAGAATCGTTGCTATATTTGTCTTGTCTTCCCCTCGTTATGCTGTTATCTCTTTGTGCTTGGCATTCCTTTCAGTGGCTACTTCTTATGAGCGAGTTGTTACCAATTTTGTGGTTTAAGTCTTTGTATTGATTTGCTCATCGCACTTTGTATTCGGCCTTGTTTGCTTCGAGCCGGTTGTGGCAATATCTGTCGCATTCTGATTGTTTTCCTCAGTGGCTGCATTGCATATTTAAATTGGGACTACGGACAG
>ML425133.1:0-24727 GCA_005239525.1 Nicotiana knightiana
CCAAAACAAAACAAAAACTTCAGCTCCTAAACAAAAATAAGTTGAAGTTCTCCAGTTACAAAATACAAAAAAGACACACACGTTCAAAAACTTCAGCATATCACCAAAACAAAACAAAAAAACTTAAGCTCCCAATATGCTAAAGTGCACTAAAACGAAACAAAAAAGCATCAGCTACTAACCAAAAAATAAAACAAAACATCACCTGCTAAAATGCTGAAGTTAACCAGTTACAAAAACAAAAAACTTCAGCAAAGCACAAATTTAACACTAATAATTAAACACAAAAAATAAAAAATATCAGCTCCATAAAATTAAGGTATACATGACAAAAAATCACTATAGAACTAAATCCTAACGAACTATCGAACATGAATATCACAAAAACAAACAAAACCCTATAGAACATGACTATCACAAAAACNGGTGCTTGTTTCGCACGTTCGAGGCGTGATAAATGGTCAGCGACTTGGTTCTTCGTTCCCTTACGGTCACGAATTTCCAAGTCAAATTCTTGCAAGAGCAGTACCCAACGAATTAGGCGTGGTTTAGAATCTCTTTTCTCGACCAAATATCTAATGGTTGCGTGATTAGTGTACACGATCACTCTTGACCCTATCAGGTAGGACCTAAATTTGTCAAATGCAAATACTACAACCAACATTTCTTTTTCAGTTACCGTATAGTTCAGCTGAGCNTATACGTAATATTGTTGGCGAACAAACAATTGAAAAATCAAAAAACAATGACGATAATCGTTTTGAATTCGTAAAAGCGAAGAACGGGAGAGAGAGAGAGAGAGAGTATTTGCAAAGTAGATGACTGGGGTTTACTTGAAGAGAATGTAGTCTTTTAATAAAAAGGGTAAAATTATCTTTTCGAAAGGCTTTTAACAAAAAAACAGGTACGAGTACAAACATAAAAACAAAGCGGCTACAGGTTAAAAAGGGGCGCCTAAATAGGGCGCCCCGTGCAATTTTTACTGGTTCTACTCTCAAATAAGCTGAGCCTACTTCATATCCTTTTGACGGAAACAATTGTAAAAATAGTACAGGCTGGCCAGTTTTCGTACTAGTAATTAAAAAATAGTCAGTGTTTGTCAAGTCATTAAAAAATAACTACTATTTTGCTGCAACAGAGACCGGTCCATCATAATATACTGGAGTTCGGTGCACCTCTGTATGAACTAATATGTTGGAACTCCAACACGCGGAAAGTTCCAGCATAATATACTGGAGATTCGAGCACATGTGTATGAACTTCCAGCATATTATACTAGACCGATATACTTTGTTGGAACTCCGGTATATTATGCTGGAGTTCTAGTATACTTATGCTAGAACCAGTATACTTTACTAGAATTCTATTATATTGAAGTTCCAGTATACTTATGTTGGAACTCCAGTATAATATACTAGAGTATTTTCTGAATTTTGAACTGTGTTTTCGTTCAAATTTATCTTTACATGAAAAATGACTAAATTTCGATTACTTTTTAAAGTGTGGCTATTTTATAAATCTGACTATTTTTTATTTTCTCCCGGACAATTCGGTCTAGGCCGGAGGATTTTTAAATAGAGGTTAATTACAAAAAAGGTCGTTCAACTTATGGTTGATAATTTTTCCTCAACTTTCATTAAATTTCCTATAATATCTTTTAGGAGTTTGTTTAAACCAAAAATTGGTGAAGTCTTGGCCGAAAATCAATACTATTCCATTAAAGAAACATATTAAACTGAAAAGGCTTCCCGAAAAAAACCAACTCAACCCAAGTTAAAAAACCTATATGTAGGGATTTCAAATTTCACATTTTCCGGAACTATTATATGCACTTCTTTAAATCCAACAATAACAATAAGATATCCAACGTAGTTTCATAAATGAAATTTAAGAAAGAGTAAATTGTACGTAGATTTTACTCATGTCTTTAAAAGAATAGAGATATTATTTTCGTACGACTCAATACTTTAAATCCAATCTTTATAAATCAAGTCTAAGGTCTTTGCAACATTTTCACGGCAGCTTTCTTCCACTCTGATTCCATATTTCAATGAGAAGCAAACTTTTAGAAGGTTCCCAAGTGTAACGGTTTTTAAGCTTTTAGATTTTTTATGCATTATAACGATAAACATAGTGATCATTTCCAGCTTAGACATGGGGAGGAGGGGTTGAGAATTTTGCGTAAACTAAATATGGGTTGTTTAACTTAGGTTGGGGAGCTTCGGATAAATTTTAGGATAAACAAGAAAAGTTCTGATTTTTTCTTTTTGTTTGTAAACATAACAAAAGAATAAGTGCATATTATTATGTGTGACACTAATTTTTAATTTTCACAATTACATAAAACTACAAGAGAACCCAACTGCGCAGCACTAAATTCAAACACCTTGAACTGAACAGTGAGCCACACGATAAAGAAAATAAATTTCATGTCTAACTCAACAGAAACGTTAGTTATTGTTTGACCAAAAAGTATGATTTTCGGTTGAAACTATTATATTTAATAATGGATTAAACCTAATTAATTCTGAAAACATGTATAAGGGGAGATAGATCAAATAAAGGGTTGACAATAACAAACATTAAATATGAGTAATAATTGCAATTAGTAATAAATGACATTTAGATAGATATGAGGAATGATTCACCCAATAAACCCTAGTATTACAAGTAATAAGAATATTCAATGGAATATTCTCTTTGATATCCTGCCATCCGCTACGCGTTTTGCCATTTCCTGGTCGACCTTGGGTGACTCTTCTCTCGATACTGCTTAGTCCCAAACACTGAGTAGAGTTATGAGGATTATATATTGAAGATTATATAAGAAGAAATGGACCAAAATGTAAAACTCTTATATACCGCATAAATCCAAAAGTGGAGATAAGCAATGCAGATGACATATATTGGAGGTAAACATTAAACACGAAAAACATGAATGAGTTTGCTAGTACTTCTCATTGTCTACTTCTAGTACTAGGCCTATTAACTACTCTACTATCATTATCTTCTGTTTTTTGGCCTAGCTAGTTATCTAGTCAATTCAGAAAAAGAAAAACAAAAAGTGCTATTTTGATAGTAAATGAGGAAACAAACAAATGTAACCCAAAATCTTTCTTCTTTCTTCTCTATTGGCTATTGCAGTGCAGCTTTGCAGTTTTCTTTTTCCCTCCTTGCAGCTTTGAGCAGACACATTGACCGGCTGAATCCAGTTACATCTGTAATTGTCTTTATTTGTACTTGTAATAAATGCCACTTCTCACAAGTTACGACAACCAACTATTCTGATAATTTCATTAATTAATTTCTTGCACTCCATTCAGAGACACTCGTTTGTCTACCACTCGAGAATAGTGCTACTAGTATTATGTTTGTATGATATTTGACTTTCCTGTCCCTGTCTGACTTATCAAGATGGGTGACTATGGGAATCTTGAGCTGTTAAATAATACAGAATTCGCTTGTTAGAACTAGTTTAACATTAATACAAGTATTCCCACCTCTCAATAGTTGCTTTTAACTCGAGATGAGGAAATAATCATCTTAATCCCTTTTATTCTTAAAATTAATCTAAATTCCAAGTGAACGCCGCTATATATATAATTAGATAGGAAAACTCAGAAAGATCAAATATTTTTAACATTAATCTAAATAATTCGTTCATTACCTAGCTTTTGATACTCTGGTCTCAGTTTGCCAAGTAAGATGTCCCTACGTGCCTAACTGATGTTATTTTTCTAAAATAGTGCTCCAATCGTATAACAACCCTAGTCTCCGTTCGAGTTCCTAGGTATGGAGTCGACTGTGGTAGAAAGCGTCTTACTCCCTTTCCCGGTGTGAATCCAGATTTAGTCGGGCCTTAATACGAGTACCTGACACCGAGCGAAAAACCAAAAAAACCATACAAGAAGAACCGAAACCAAATAGTAGATACTATAAGACAACGTCAAGTGCTGCCAATTTTCTCTTTGTTGTTACTCGAAAATAAAAACTAAAGCAAGCTTTTGTGGATGCTCACTATTGAGCTGGCCCAATAAAAAAAAAGAAGATAAAATCTGAAGTATCAAAGTGGTTGCTTAGCTTCTTGATCTAATTCCAGTAATTGATTGGAAGAGATGTCAGTGGCTGCTGATTTTGAAGAGGATCAGAAGAGCCTAAATGGGAACTTCCTTGTCTTTTAACACTTCATTAAGAGGTCTCTTTCGGCTATTTGTCTTCATCTTACATTGCTCAGCAAAACCATTAGACTCAGTCCTCACATTCTTGGATATTAGTAGTTTCTTCTGGTATATGCGAAAGATGCTCCAATCTCCTACTTGCATCATGTTAACATTCTGCATATGGACGAACCAAGTTAACAACAACAAAAAACCCAGCAGCCTTGAAAGGCGAGGGACTGTTTATACAAATAACACGGATATGGGATCGAACATAGGGGATGTCAGTGTTCAAACCTGATCAGAGGGGGAAATTGTGACAAGGGAATATTGGTGCATAATCCAACGAGTTGTTAAATATCCAGAACGCGTTGCTTGGTAAAATCGAAGGGCTTTTTTCATCCCAAGAAGTAGCTGATGTTGTTGTTGGTCCCTTATTGCAGAACCCGAAATTGGAACTACAATTAACTGGCCTTGGCCAACGGCTTTCCAATAACCAGAACAATCCTTGCCACTGATCAATCTGCTGCACCCATTGCTGTTTATATCTCCATTTGCTTTGCTGAAGAAATACCTCTTCTCCCTCAAGTCCCCTGTTATATATTGTCATTTGACTAGTAAATAAATTTTTGCTACATAAGAAACTGACAATTCGTAGTACATATAACATAAGATACACACATACACGCAACTACAAGAAAAAGAATGAGTTAGCAGGGTGACTATTTGGACATATATTTGATTCAAACTTGAAAAAAGAGTTTTTGAATTTGTGTTGAAAAATAAAAGTTGTATTTGGACATACATTTTATTCCAAGTTTTATGGGCGAAAGAAAAAATTTTACCCAAAAAATGTCATAACTTTTGATTTTTTTTTCCGAAAACATGATCACATTTCATAAACACACAATGCTTTCAAAATCTTTTTGAAAAAATAAAGACAAAATTTATGGCCAAACTGAAGCTTAATTTACCAGGCAAGTCAGAGGGAAAGGAGACGAAAAGATCCAGTATTTCAGGGATGATTAAGGCAGGCAATGGCATGGTAAATATCTTTCTAATCAAGTAGTGAACCAAGAGCTCTTCATCAGTGGGACGAAACCTAAATCCAATGGGCAGATTTAAGCTCCTAACTGTGCCCTCTGTAGGTTTTGCACCCTCCTTCTGCTCCTCCATATCTGTGGACTAACTGCTGGAGTTTGAAATATTTTCTCTTAAGCCAACGACAATATCCTCGGCCAGCTAGAAAAATGGCAAAGGATTAGGCATTTTGGGGGAAGTGGGGGCGAGGTTTTTCATATATATGTCATAGGGAATAGAAAAGAAACAAAGTTGAAAGTTGTACAAACACGGACTCCATGACTATGATCATCTCCAAAATTGACTTGTACGTAGTAAAATACTACTCCCTCCTGTTCACACAACAAGTGTCCTGTTTCCTTTTTTATTTTATGTTATCAAGAAAAAAATTAATTTATTTTTATTCTTTTACCCTTATGTGTATATTCCTAAAAAAAGATTTCTCACTCTTCACTATAATTATGTGACCAATACTTCAATAAGGATAGTTTAGTTATACTAATTTTTTTTTGCATAGAATTTAGTAATTTTTGAATGGACGCACTAAAAGAAAACTGGACATTTATTGTAAACCGGAGAAGTATTAAGTAGACAGTGGGAAACGTGTCATAAAACACACCAAGCCCGAATTAAAGAAGCGCTAGGGTCAATGTTCAACTTTCACCGGCCATCGCCCCAAAGTATTGTGTCATGTGCTCTACTCAGATTCCCCTCCTCTCAGTGAAGAAAATGGTAAATTATTCAATAATCTGGTAGGTAGTGTGTACCCCCATGCCATTAGAAGTTTGATTAAAATATGAATTAATTCAAAGGTAGTTCCTCAATGGAGCTTCCATTTGTTAAGGCCGTTTCTCAAGGTAAAGGCCTGCTCAACTTCTAAGGGCTAAAGCCCAATATTCTTTTATGGACTCTTTCATTTTGCTTATCTTGTTACCAAGTATTGCAATATGAATTCACAGATCCAGTATTACATTTACAGCCTACTGTTGTTTATAAAAGTTCCTGATAAAAGTAAATAATTTGATATTTCAAAGATTTGTTAAATTATATCATTCCTCCAATAGTATGGCCGGAAATACAAATTACACAGGGACATCACCGACACTTTTGACAAGTTTACATTCGGCTCAAGGGTAACTTCTGATCAGGGGCGGAAGGGTGTTCACACGTACCCTTTCATCGAAAAATTACATTTCATATATAAGGTAAAATCTGTTTTTTACCTTTATATATTATGTTTTGAATTCCCTTGACATATCCTAAAAGCATAGCTTAGTGGTCAAGGGGTTCAAAACTTTTGTAAGGTCATTGGTTCTCTATTCCTACTAACTACAACTCTTTTAATTTTTTCCTATTTTTGAACCTCTTGACGATAATCCTGCCTCCGCCATTGCTTTTGATCAGTTTCAGTTCAAATTGCTCAACGATTGACTACTATCATATGATGCCAAATAATTTTCTTTCTTTCCGTTCCTTAAGGGTTAAAGAACAACAATCTCCCCTCTACTTTCGTCGGTAGAAATGTCACATATAGCTCGCTGTCGACATCCATTTATCCTAAATTACATTCTTGCTTTCTCGTGAAGGTAGATACTAACACGATGCACGGGGAGAATTTATTTTGCTACTCTGTGATTTTACAGTCGTACTCATCGTAACTGATCACGCTCAATTGTGTCTTATAAAAATATTAAACGGGCGTTACAAATATATCTGAGTATTTAACCCAGAGTTAAATCTCTCAGAGAATTTAACCTATCAATTATTATCGTTAGACCACTCAATTCTCAATAATTAAGTTCCCAAAGATTATGAATATCACTTTTTCAGTATTTTTACTACTACATCTGAATGAAATTAAATAAACTAAAAGATAAATAATATTGAGATGTAAACAGATGCGATAAAGGTCTTAAGGTTATGGTTTCCCCCGTTGGTAAACTTCTTTCTTGGATATTTCCTGTAGTTTGATTTAGTTGTCTCTATCAATCATGAACGCTCCAGCTACCATAAATCTCTATCAAGTAATTATGATAATTTACTAGTCGCACTCTCTCAAGCTACGCTAGCTAGATTGAATTACAGCTCACTTTAGATTGCACCCGAGGTATTTTTATCTCTAATCCAACCTCTAAACCCTCGGTTATGACTCTCGCCCATACTCCGGGAGTGATGTTGTTCAAACAACTACCTAAATATGCACTCTCTCTCAAGTAGATGCATAATAAATAGGCACAGCTAATTGATGGCCATTCAATTAACTACAACAAGAACGTAGTTGAACAAATAGAGTTTAACAACCAATCAAAACTATATTAATATCACAATAGCGTCATTCCCCAACGGGTTCCACCAAAACCTTAGATTAAAACAATTAGCTACTCATAGCAATACTGAAAACTACAAAAGTATTCATGACTATGATAAAAATTGCAAGGGAAGAATATGTGGGTTGATGCCCAATTGCTCTCCTTGCTTCTTGCCCTTGCTTTTTCTTATTCTAAACTATAAACCTAGATAATCTGCTCCTTTGGACGAGTTGAACCTTTTATAGGTTAAGTGGATTGGCCCCAAACTCTCAAAATTACCCTTCTCAGCGACTTATTTTCGTCAGGACTAGCGCGGGCGCGGTACAGCCCGCGCTAATGGGGTTTAACACTGCCCGACAGATCAGGGGCTTTCGCATCCGTACCTACTTTGTGTGCCACGTTTTAACTTATACCCTTTTTGTAAAAAAAATGCATCTGTACCCGCTTTTACGCATAACTTCAGCATGCGGGGCTGAAGTAGCAAAGACAATCACGCAAAACTTCAGTATTCTAGTAGACGTGCCTGAAGTAGCTTGCGAACTTCAGCTCTAGTAAATGGGGAACTTCTAGAGCTGAAGTTTTGGTCTTTGTAAACGGGGAACTTCAGCACACACGCTGAAGTTCCCCAGTTATAAAGACAAAAACTTCAGCATTCGGGCTGAAATTCCCCTAGTGTAACTGGGGAACTTCAGCTCTAGAGCTGAAGTTTTGTCTTTTGTAAATGGGGAACTTCAGCATACGGGGCTGAAGTTCCCCAGTTACAAAGACAAAACTTCAGCTCTGTATGCTGAAGTTGTTGTCATTATAACTTGGGAACTTTAGCTCTAGAGCTGAAGCTGAAGTTTTGTCTTTGTAACTGGGGAACTTCAGCCCCGTCTGCTGAAGTTTTGTCTTTATAACTGGCGAACTTTAGCTTAACCGGTGAACTTCAGCTCAGCGGGGGAGCTGAAGTTATTTAAAAAGTGGGTACAAGTTAAAAGTTTTTAAAAAAGCGGGTATAGGTTAAATGGGGGTGACCAAATAGGGTGCCTCGCACAATTTTTACGGCAGATTACTGGTCGCGCTAATGCCCACGCTAGTGGGGTTTCCTAGTGTCTTGACAAATCACTTCAGAGTTACCCCATGGTCTGTTATTCTTCAAATTCGCTCGGATCACCGTCATAAGTCCATTAATTGTACTCCTGTAAAACACAAAAATCACCATTAGAGCCAATTTATCATCATTTAACTCACTTAAGACCGTGAACTCTCATTAAATTAGAGTATAAATATATGCTAAACTATGTGAATTCAGCCTATTATCAACATATAGATTTCTCTTTCACCATTTCTAGAAAATTTCTCCATATGGCAATAGGCCGATGTTCCCTCTTTTATTTTTAAGTTCCAAAAATTTTCAAATCTTAGGCGTAATATGCCTAAGATTTTATTGATAGGTCAGATTGCGCAAAAATCCAATTCATCCATCTGGAGTTTGGCCTTTATTTTTATTTCTCTGACACACTCTCTACGAAGAGAGAAAATGGAAAAGAATATTGGCAATGATAATTGCTCAACTCAATTAACCTAAGCAAACTTTAGAGATGCCCAGTCAGAATCAGTCATTAACTCAACTTGTTTTGATCCATCTAAAGTTATTAGACCAATTCGTTTGTTTAAATTAGTCCAATTAAATAAACCACTTACCGCCCGCTGTTATAAAAAGCAAATATTCTAACTAATAGTAGAATCCTGTGGTAGTAACGGAGATGGCAGATTAACATGCACATGAATTTAAGAAAATAAACAATAGGAGTAACATCTATAGATATGGAACCTGTGCTTCTTTATCTCTGATTCAAGGATATTGTACAATAGTCGATTACAGAGGACCAGAAAAAATGACAGAACAAGAGGTAGTAAAGGTTACGAAGAAAAAAGAAAAAAAAATGAAAAAGTTGAAGGCCCTACTTAAATTTCTACACTTTTAAGTATGACAATCCCAGTGAAAAGGGCGAGGACTCATTTCACGCTTGTAAGCTAGTTAAATGGGTTAAAAACACTATCTACAATAACCAAACAGTGGGGAAAGGCCGAAAGGGGAATGTCCTTGTTGGTATTTGAATGATTTGTTTTGACACAAAAGAAATACAAGCATAAAGGAGTGTGCAGGCATGTTATTGTATCAATTGGGGGATAAGCTTGAGAAGAAAAGACAATTCCCTCTGTGAGAATTGAGGCCTATTTTGAACTTTTTCCTCCCCTTCCAGCAAAATCTCATCTTCAACCTCCTCTGGCTTCTTCACTAGGTTACTTACAGCCTCTGTTATTTCTTGAACCAAATCCACAATCACCCCATCTATTCCCATCAGATGTTGCATATATACAGCTTCAGGCACGTTACTGCACACATAAACAACAGTTAGTTTTCCAGTTCACACATCATTCATACAGAAACAACAATATTGATTACTCACTTCAATTTCCCATATGTCATAAGAGAGAGCTTAGACTCTTTGATCTTGTTAACTGCTCCTGGATTCCTAAAGATACCTTTCACTTCTGAAACAATCCCTTCAAGACCACCCTCTAAACACAGTTTAGTGGCTTCCTCCAATGAGTTCCTTCTAACATCATAGTAAATTTCTGTTCCTCCATTTGTGAGGAAAAATACCTGCAAGATTGTAATGCCAAAAGTCAAAATCAATTGAAAATAGTATTACTAATTCAAATCAAAAGTTTTCTACTTTAATAGTAAAATGGAACATACAGGGTAAGTAGTCTGGAGTTTCTTGACAAGCAGAGCAGCATCAGGCTGGAAACTTGAGAAGATAATTGGTCTGCCTTTAGCATGCTCTGCGATAACATGTAAAATGGCTTGAAGAACGCGGACGAGGTAGTCTTGCTCATAAACAATGTGGTCATCAAATTTGAGTTCGATGTTGAAGCCAATTGAAGGGTTCACTTTCTCAAAGGCTTCTTTCAAGGTACACGCTGAATCATCGGTTTCAACTGTCCAGCTAACAATCTTTCCATCTTTTGTTTTCCTCAGCAAAGGTTTTCCAGTTACAGTCTCTTCTCTTTGAGGTCCATAGCTAAGAAATTCAGCAAGAGTTAATTCTGTTACTCTTCTTTCATAGATTGTACCCTGCATAAATTGCATAATTGCAACCATGAGAATCAAGCTCAGCGTACATAAAAGGAAAAAGTAAATCATCATATAGAATTTGGAGGGGCTTACATTTTCTTGAGTTAGGATGAAGTTGTCGTGAAAAATGATGGGGCAATCATCCTTTGTCACCTACAAAAAATGACATTTACTTCTTTACTCCAAGTAATCAGCAACTTTTTTCATGAAAGAGCAACAAGACTCTTTACGACATCTATTAATTTGCAATCCCAAAAGATAGCAGAGAAAAGGAGAGACCAATCAGTATCATTATAGAATACTATCACTGTAAATTTATTTGTGGTGAACATGGGAAAAAACAGCGGGTTCAAACTAGCATATATATATTTTTTTTAACCTAATTTTCATTCACCCTACTGAATTTTTCTTAGAATTCTCGGGCAAGATCCAATCGCTAGGGTTTTGGAATTAAAGTAAATTGTCCAAAATCCCATTTCAACAGTTATTCAAATGGGCGGAAAAAAAAAGACGGACTTTTTTTCTTTTTAAAAAATTGTCGGAGAAAATTTTATTGATTTTCGGGCTTTACGGTTTGCTACAGTGGATAGAAAGAAAAAAACAAATATTGCACGCGGTGCGCACGAAACACAATATTCGCCGGAAAAAATAACGGGGGGAGAAGAGAAAGTATATTCGTACCTGAACGTCAAACTCGATAAAATCGATGGGGTAATTAGCAGCTGAATTGAATGAAAGAATTGAATTTTCCTTAACAGCCTTCATTCTCCGGTCAGAAGACTGCAACAAATTCATCCCGTTCCCTCTATGGCCAACGACTAAAAATTTCGACGGCTTGAACGATGTTCTTCCAATTTCAACCCCTGCATAAAACCAATATTCTGTCAAATTCTCTGCCAATCCACACAATGTGAAACAACTCAAAATAAAAAAAAGTCAGAAAACAAACCTTGAGAGAAGCGGGTGGAATATATAGCTAAAGAAGGTTTCTCAGGGACTTGATCTAAATTGGGAACATCAGAAACATGAACGGCTTTAAGAGCCATTGTATTAGAAAAATTAAAGAGAGAAAACGGGGAAGAAGAAATTTTGGACAAAGAAAGGAGATGGAAATTGTACGAGAAGTTGGGAAAGATGTAATGTACAACACTGGTATTTAAGGAGGTTGGAATTGGAGTGGAATCTCCATTACCACGAAAGAATATTCCCAATCCACAACGGGGTTATGCTTTTGGATATTCCTCTTTATCAATTCTCACGTTCATCAGACGCGTCCTCAACTCTTCAATTTCCTCCCTCACTTCTCATGCTTAATGTTTTTTTAATTATTTTCCTTGGTGATCAACACATACATTAATACAAAAGCGACTTATATTAAGAGCAATACATTATGAAATGTACCTAAATCTGTATTCATTTACTTTATCCCTCTAGTTTTGCCACGTCATGCTAACTTCATTTTTTATTCATACAATAATGTGGTATTATTTTAATGCACAAAAGAAAATAAAATAAAATCTAAAGAAAGGAATAGCATTATTAACGGCCTAACTTTGGTAACATAGTTTTTCAATATGCTTATCATATTTCTTGTCCTCAGAATAATACTAGGCCTCGTTTGGTAGGAGCAATAAAAAATAATTAATTTTGGGATTAAATTTAAAAAAATTATTTTATATTTAATCAGGAGAAAATTACGGTATATATTATTAATCGCGAGATTAATTATCTTAAGATTATAGTATTTTTTAATCCCATGAAAAGGTGGAGTTATCCCAAAAATAATTAATCCCGGAATAACATCTTTGCAACCAAACAACCCATAGCTTAATGTGCAGCATCTCAATGATGTTCACGAAATCCGAATATATCTTGCAAGTTGTATCAATCTCACAAGAAATATTTACCTTTTTTACGAATCATTACCACCATACTATTACGAATATATATTTACTTTTTAAGTTTATTTATTTTTTCTATGGCTGAAACTTTTGTTATTAATATGCATCATAATTCTCACCAACGCTCATACCTAATCATCCACATTCCTGTTTCCTAAGGTAACTGCAATTTATTTAGGTGGTTTACATTTTTGAATTGCCCTTAACTTTAATGCAATACCTTTTTCAACTAACTTCTCTGTAGTATTACAATTTAATTGTAATTAATTTAAAATTTTCCAAAATCAATATAATATTATACTCTTTTCAATAATTGCTTATATTTTCCAGGAAAGTCAATTCAAGCAGAACACAATGGTTCAACGCTTTCGGCTATGCATGCATCACGCCTGGCACAATAATTCTTTTTAGAATATTGTTTTAGTAATTTTTCTAGAGTATGATATGTGTTGAATATTATCTATATTGGCTGGTTGGTAAATTTTGTGTTCGAGTCAGTCTGTTTGTGTCTATTATTTTATTTTATTTTTGAATTTTTTATTTCATATAACAAATGTATACACTCTATTTATTAATAAATCAAAATTATTTTAAAATATTATTTTCTATAATTACCTTTTATATTTATAACAAAATAAGTATTTATGATATATACTACCATTGAGGCATGAAATACGCTATTTATGTTTTTCCTCTCTTTTAGACAGCTTGACATACCTATTTTTAAGGTGATTGCAGTTACTGTATTCATGAATACATGACGCGAATACTTGTGAATGAATGCGCGTATACGTGGGCTTCGGCGATTTTAAGTGCTTTTTACTGTTGTATTCATGAATACAGCAACGCGAATACATATGAATAGATGTGCGTGCAACTGGACTGCCCTGATTTTAGGCATTTTTACTGTTGTATTCATGAATACAACAATGCGAATACATGTGAATACATGCACGTACATCTTGACTGCCCTGATTTTAGGCGCTTTTTGCCGCGGTATTCATGAATAAATGACGCGAATACATATGCGTACAACTGGATTATCCTGATTTTAAGTGTTTTTTGCTGATGTATTCATGAATACAGCAGCGCGAATACAACAAATAAACTATTGTAATAACTGAATTGTAGGTATAAAAGGTAATTATATATATAATAGCTATAGAAAATTAATATTTAATAACCACCGAATAATAGTAATTTTGAAAATTCCTCTTTTTTTCCTTCTTTCTTAAAGTTGTCTGGATATTCGTAGTGCACCTTTTAGAAGAAAGAATATGCGGAATATATTCCTAATGGAGTCTGATTCTATTTCCAAAAGGATAACCATAATTAATACTCCTTCCATTTCATTTTGCATCATGGTGATTGACAGAGAAGGAAATTTAAAGAAGAATAAAAATAATATTTAAAATTTATAGTCTAAAATAAATTTTATAAATTTGTGGGACTATAAATCAGTCTTCTTAAGAATTCAGTAATAATAAAGTAGAACGTTATTTTTAAAATAAACTAAAAAGAAAAATATAAAGCCAAACAAATTCTAGTATTGAGAACTGGTCCAAATTGGTCACCTTCCAGCTAATTGCTTCCAAAAACGTGCTGGGACCGGATGAAAATATGTTATCCATCCCATTTGACTTGTACTCACGTTTGTATCACGTGAATATCAGTACTAGCACTTCTTCTAGATCAATATTGATCGAAGAAAAATAAAAACAAAGACGAGATGGATTTAATTCTGACAGAAGCAGCTTAGATCCAATTCTTCTTTTCTCATTCCCATATTAATTATTATTTACCAAAAAGGAAAATCATCTTGGCTGAAAAGCACACAAAAGATGCACTCCATTCTTTTCTTAGCTTTTTCTTATAGAGAAATTAGAATTAGTGATTTTAGGTACAATACGATAAATCAAGCAGCTCTATCTTAGTATTAGCTAGTATTCCCTTTTAGTGCAATTTGTATGGCTTTTTATTACTATATTATTTTGAACTTGACATCCATTGTAAATGTAGACTTGGAGGAGATATGGATAAGAGAAATAATTTAACTTATATAGTTTGCACGGCCAGCTGGAAATATAATTAGATGGATAAAAGGAGTCGTGAAATTTTTCTAATTCAAACTACCAACGTCTATATACTATTTATACAGTAGTAGTATCAAAAAGAGTAAATTTTATGAAGGAGACGCCTAAATTCTGTTATTGCAATTCTATTACGCCATAAACCGAATGGAATTAATTAGTGTCGGGATATGTTATTTCGTGTAACCACGAGATGCTGACATGTATGGATAGGAATATGAGCAAGCAACGCGCACTCCGCAATTCTTGGTAGGATTTGTCTACTTTTGCCAGCCACGTTTATGATGCATTCTATCCTTTGTGTATACTACTTTACTATTTTTATCGACAACCGGAGTGTTTTGAAACTTGTAGTTATTGGAATCTGGTTGGCTTTCGAGAGGATATCATTCATTTATTGTTATTCTGAGTTAGAGGTGAGGTGGATCCACCACTACATACGGATTATTTTATATACAAAAGGCCAAAAATATCGCAAGTAGGATAACGCCACTACATTATACATACATTGAGTTAGGTAGTTGGTTCTGGAGGCCAAACGCGCAAAATTAGAGCCAAAACAAACAAAATCGGTCGAAATGAGCATTTGGGCGCTACAGGCAGCGCCTTGAGCCACCTGTGGCGTTGAAGGCAGTGAGCAATTTAGAGGCAGCGCCCTGGTGGGCGCCTGGCGCTGTCCAGGGCGCCGGTGACGGAAAATTTTTCTATTTTGTTCGGGACACGGTTTATTCGGCCCTAGACCTACCTAACACGTATAAAAGAAAGACTAAACATATTTTTGAGGGGATTGACGCCACTTTGGAGGAAAAACACACACGGGATCATTAGGGAGCGGAGAATTATCAGTTTTCTTCATCTTATTCTAGTATTTTCAATTTATTCAACACTTATGCAATTGTTTGATTACATCATGAGTGGCTAAATATCCATTGTTCTGGAGTTTTGATTTAGCCATGAATATTGTTGTTTAACATTAGCTTGACCTTGATTATAATTCACCAATATATGGTTATTTCTTCAATTCTGTGTTTAATTGCTTAATTGTCTGGCCAACAGTTAGGTTCTATTTACTATCTATGCTATTCTTGGGAAAGCCGTGTATAGATTAGAGAATAATTGAAGAGAGCGCGATCTTAACCCTTTAGAGGAGCGAATTTGTGGTTAGGATATGAATATACCTAGTCACCGTGCTTATTTAAATATCGTAATCTTAATGCGTTCTTAATAGATTAATTTCGTAGGAATATAGGCGTTAATCTATTTCGAATAGGCGAGTAGTACTTTGGAAGAAGGCTATGAGAGAAATTATCGATTAATTAGCAACCATGCGTAAATTATATGAAAGGGAGAGTTAATTAGAATGCAATATGAATGATGAATCGATCACAACCCTGGAATATTTGTCTCTGTTGAATACAAAACAATCAATTCGTTACTTGATAATTTAGTTATTACTTAAAATTGTAGTATAATATAATCATATTATTGGATTGGGATTTTGGCTTGATTAAATAACAATTTTAGTGATTTAGTGAGTAATTTAAACAAGTCTCTGTGGGTTCGACACTCGGCTTATCATTTTATTACTTGTACGGCCACGTATACTTGCGTGTGCGTTTGGGAGCAACAAGTTTTTGGCGCCGTTGCCGGGGACTTAGAAATTGACTACTTTCTAGTTTTTTGCTTTAATTGTTTATTTCGTCTAGTCTAACGTTACTTGATTGTTGCTCTAATCTCAGGAACTTTAATTGAATGCATAAGGTCAGAAGCCAGGACAGACTCAACGACTTTGACCCTGAATCTGAGAGAATATTTTATAGGAGGTTGAGGGAAGCAAGGGATACAAATAATATTCAGGCACTCACTCAGTTTCCTGTGAATATGGCAGAGGAGCAACATATGGTTGTTCAGGAGATGGAGATGCCCAACATTGCTAATGTTACCTCCAGCATCGTGAAGTACAAAATCACTGGGCATTTTGAGCTGAAACAGAGCATGATCCAGCTACTTCATGCAAATGGACAGTTTATGGGTCTTCCACACGAGGATCCACAATAGCATATTTTGAACTTCTTGGAGATTAGTGATACTTATATCACTAACGGGGTCACTCCAGACTATGTGAGACTCACACTTTTTCCATTCCCTCTGTTGGGCGAAGCAAAGCGATGGCTGAAGGCAGAACCAACTAATTCCATTATATCATGGAACGATTTGGCAAGAAAATTTCTGGCAAGGTTCTTTCCTTCAGGCAAAACTGCAAAGATCAGAAGTGAGATGTTGCTTTCAAACAGAAAGCAGGAGAGTCTTTATACTCATCTTGTGAAAGGTTTAAGGGGTTACTCAGAGACTGTCCTCATCACAACCAGACAAATGAAGTGTTAGCTCACACTTTCATAGAAGGGCTCCATCCTGAAACGAAAATTGTGGTAGATGCTGCAGCTGGGGGACAAGTGTTGGAGAAAATCTTTGACGAGATATATGCATTATTGAACAAATTCTCCAAAAGCAATCTGGATTGGCAAGGAGAGATGGGTAGACACAGTGCAAAAGTCTGTAGGGGTTCTTGAGTTAGATGTCGTCTCGACATTATCAGCGCAGATTTCCACGTTGACCAACCAAGTCAATTATATGACCTTAGTTATTAACAAGCAACAAGCCCAACCAATGCAAAAAATTCAGGTATTTTGTGAAGTATGTGGAGAGGGTCACTCGAGTGACTTATGCCCAGCTAATCCAGAGTTTGTCTGCTTTGTGGGTAACACAAATAGGGGTAAGGCTAATCAATATGGGAACACGTATAATCCCAACTGGAGAAACCACCCAAACTTCTCTTGGGGTTGAAATCAAGGCACTCAGAATCAATACCGGCCTCAAGCACCTCAACAACAATACAAACCTCCTCAGGCTGAACAACAAGTTAGCCTTGAGGAAATGATGAAGAAATTGATGGTTGATCAGCAAGCCTTCAATCAGAAATTAATGGCAGATCAACAGGCCCGAGTCGTAGAAATGAGAAATTTGGAACGCCAAGTGGGGCAACTTGCCAGTGCCCAAAATACCAGACCAGTGAGAGCTCTCCCAAGTGACATTGAGGCTAATCCTAAGGCATCCATTAATGCCGTATCATTGAGGAATGGGAGACAATTAGAAGAGGTCCAGTCGAAGATGAGAAAGCAGGTAACTTTTAATGAGAGGCCAACCACTATAGAATCAACATCAGACAAATCAAAAGAATCAGAGAAGCAAGCTGAAGGGGCGGTAGCTGAGCACCCCCCACCATTGGTTGCAAGGCCACCCTTACAAAAAGTTCCTTGATCTTTTGAAACAAGTGCAAATTAACATTCCATTGGTAGACACTTTGCAGGAAGTGCCCAAATGTGCTAAATACATCAAGGACATTGTGGCCAATAAAAAGAGGCTGACTGAGTTTGAGACCGTGGCTCTCACTGAGTAATGTAGCTCAAAAATTCAAAGCATGACACCTCAGAAATTAAAGGATCCGGGTAGTTTCACTATCCAAATCTCGATTAGTGAGCAAGCAGTCGGGTGAGCTTTGTGTGATCTTGGGGAGAACATTAATTTGATGCCACTATCTGTGTTCAGACAATTGGGGTTAGGTGAGTCACGCCCAACAATGGTAATTTTATAGTTGGCTGATCGCTTCCTTGCTCATCCTGAAGGAGTGACTGAATATGTGCTAGTTCAAGTGGGATCTTTGATATTCCCTGCTGATTTTATTATCCTGGATTACGAGCCCGATCAGGAAGTCCCATTTATTTTGAGGCGTCCCTTCTTAGCCACGAGCCGAGCTATAATTGATGTTTGTGAAGGGAAGATGACGAAGAGAGTAGGTGATCGAGTGGAGGTATTTAATGTATATAAAGCACTCAAATTACCAGCCCACTATGAAGAGCTATCCATGATTTCTGTGGTGGAAAGCGATGTTGCATCACTGATCCCTTATATGAATCCGATTGAACCTCTTGAACGAGCTTTGATGGCGGCGAAGAAGATAGTGAAGATGAAACGAGGGGAGAAATTGAGCAAGTATTTGATATATCCTGCAGTTATATCCATGGGTTAGGAAAATTTGAGGGGCTGAACAAGCCTGTTACTCTGACCCCTCCTAAGCCATCTATTGAGGAAGCTCCAAAGTTAGAACTTAAGCCTCTTCCAGCACATATGTGCTATTCTTATTTGGGAAACTCTGAGACATTGCCCGTGATCATCTCATCCAGCCCGACTAACACACAAGAAGAGAAATTGCTCAGAGTACTTCGTGAGTGCAAAAAGGCGATTGGGTGGACAATTGCAGATATTAAAGGAATCAGTCCATAGTTTTGCATGAAAAAAATCTTCTTGGAAGATGGACACCGCCCTAGTGTTGAGCAACAAAGGAGGTTAAATCCCATTATGAAAGAAGTCGTGAAGAAGGAAGTAATAAAATTGCTTGATGCAAGTATCATCTTTCCTATTTCTGACAGCAATTGGGTAAGCCCGGTTCAATGTGCGCCCAAAAAAGGAGGGATGACTGTGATTGAGAATGATAAAAATGGGCTAAGTCCTACTCGCACTGTTACGGGATGGAGAGTTTACATTAACTATCGAAGGCTAAACAAGGCAACCCGCAAGGACCACTTCCCACTTCCTTTCATTGACGAAATGTTGGACAGATTTGCGGGACATAAATATTATTGCTTTCTTGATGGTTACTCGGGATACAATCAAATTTTCATATGCCCAGAGGATCAGGATAAGACCACGTTTACTTGTCCTTATGGCACTTTCTCCTTCAAGCGGATGCCGTTTGGCCTTTGTAACGCACCAGCTACTTTCCAGAGATGCATGATGGCTATTTTCACTGATATGTGTTTAACCAAAGAATTAGATCCTTTGACTAAAGATATTTATAGGATGAACACGGGTTACTGATAATCAAGGAAATAGAGAAAAATGAATAATAGACAATATAGCAGAAATATAGAAAAGCGAAGTAAATTGTATTCGAGAATCATATGCCTTTACAAGCTGTATTTCCCTCCCTTGTATAGGAGATTCCTTGATATAACGTAAAACTCTTGCTATGGTTGCTCATTAATGACTAATATGACATTAATGAGGTGTTACAAAGGATAATGATAATTGGGGTACGGTTACATAATGTTCGAGTAATCAATTGTGGGTTCTTGAATCTGCCCGTAGCTTTGTCTAGATTCATTCTGACCATGCCTCTTCCCTGTTTTGATCAGGTTGAGTTTCCCGTGGCTGATAAGCTCGAGGGTTTATTGAATCATGCCTCTTTGTTCCGTACCTCTTCAAAGAATCACATCCAACTGTTACGTTCTCCTGTGTCCACATAACTGGATGAGTTGTCAAAAGCTGGCTTACGTGTGAAACTCTTTTTTACCAATACAGATAGTCCCCCCACTTACCATATATTTATCGATTAATATTTGGTAAGTGGATATTCATTTATGGCGGGAATATTTTACCGCCGCTTTTCCTCAAAACATTGTATCCTTCTATACACCAGAGGCGTCGTTTGTCCCTTCCATTTAATGCTCATACCACGTGTCCTTTTCGGATTGGTTCTGCATTTACTTGGCACCTTTTAGGGATTTTTGCAGTTGTATTAGTCCCGAAGTGACATCTTCAGTTATGACTTTTCATCATTATTTTTCTTTTTTTCTATGTTTGACGGTTGTCCTCAAGTATAAATACCTTTCTTCTTTTCTTTGCTTCCACGAAACACTTTCTAACTTTGTCTTTTGTAAAGAACTTTCTTCTTGCCTTTGTAAACATGTCTTCTGCAAACCAACCTTAGGGAGTAAAAGATATTGAAAATTTAACGCCATCTTCTGCTCCGACTAGGAGTCGGAGGGGTGGTAGACTTAGAAGTCTAGGATCCACTCCTTCGAGGGGCTCCTCTTCTTCTCAGATAGTTCCCTCTCCTTCCACTAGATCTCTAGTTTCTTCGAGGTTTAGGGTTTCTTGGTCTTTGTCTAGAGGTAGAGATGAACGCCTTCGTGAACCTGGAGTTGATGAAATTATCCCTGCTGAGTTTGTCTTTGCTAGAGATAATCAAGTTCTTGTAGACCAATCTTCTTCCCTTGAGAGTGGCGAAAGGTATCCAACCCTTATAACTGAGGGTCAGATTTCCCTTGTTCGTAGGGAGTGTTTTTGGAGGCCTGATTTCCCTTTCTACATTCCGAAGTAATCAAATAACAAGACGGGATATTCTTTAGTTTATACGTACCCTTTCACTCTAGGGTTTAGACCCCCCATTGACCCAGTCATAATTGAATTCTGCCATTTTTTCAATATCTGCTTAGGACAAGTTGGTCCGCTTGTGTGGCGATTTGTTGCATGTCTTAGGAGTTTAGCTTCTTTAGCCTTGGTTCCTTTTACTTTCAACCATCTTATTCATCTCTACTCTCCTACCTTATTTCGTGAAGGGTTTTTACTGTGACTGCTAGAAGCAAAAGAGTGCTGGTAACACCTGGAGATGATAAGGATAGGGGTTGGTATCTCCGGTATGTTGCTGTACCCACTGTTGGTTTAGTGGGTGAAGAAAATCTTCCCTTCCCTGAGAAGTGGAATCGCGCACGCGAGTATGCTTTAGCTCACATCTATTTACTTTTCCTCGTTCTGACTTGAGATGTTTTATTAAGACCGTATCTTTTTCTTCTTCTCTCAGCAATCATGGATACTGTTGAGAATGTCTCCGGTATCAATGATTGGGTAGAAAATTGTTGTTCATTGCTCCTTTAGAAGAGAGATCTTGGAAGTACCTCGCTGGGAGGTATGGTTAGCATGTAAAGACCCATGGTAAGTGAATCTCTTGTTCTTGCTTCTTTCCTTACTCGAGTCTCTTCTTTCTTTGTCGCTTAACTTTTTCCCTTTTAATAGGGTTCTCTGCTCGTGGGGTGTCTGCTTCATCTATCCCGAAGATGTCTTTGGCTCAGGACCAATAAATTATTGTTGGTTCATCTTCCTCGAAGAAGAAGATTGGTGAGTCTCGTTTCGTAGAAGAAGAAGAAGGTGCTTTAGTACACAGGCCACAGAGAAGGCGGGTGGTTTTAGATGATGAGTTTACACCCTTGACCTTGCCTTCCGTGTCTGTGGTTGAGCCCTCTACCCTTGAAGATGTTTCATATTCCCCTATTCATAAGTCTGTGGATTGCCTGTTCCATGATGGTTTTGACCTTGCTCCTGACGATGTTCTTTGGCTGCTGTTTTTCCTACTTCTTTAAGAGAAGCTGTCTTATCTGCTCCTTTGGATATTACGGCTTCTGCTGTTGCTTTGCCCATATCTTCCTCAACTATTCAACCCTCCGTGCCTGCTGCATTGCCCGTGGCTTCTCCAGCTCCTCAACCCTCCGTGCTTGTTGCTACTTTATCTCTGCCTGCTTCCATGCCTTCCGCTAGGGAAGTCTTTCAGCAGAGAGATGCGGTAGGTGGTAATAGAGGTTCCAGCTGAGGGGAATCTTTTCAAGAAAATAGGTAAGCCCGAAGTTTGGCTCAAGCCCTTGATAGGTCCCACTGAGAAAGCCAAGCTAGCCAGCCACAATGCTCTTACATGGGCCATTGCAGTTGTGCATACCTAGAACTATATGTTGACAAGGAGATACCTAATCAAACAGTTGAGGTAACTGAGCAAGGAAAGTCGAACAATCACCCCCTAATGATTCTATCTAGTGGCAAAGTTGTAGGGAGTATGGCCAATACAACAAAAGAACAATGGAAGAAAGTGAAGGATAATAGAATAAGGAGTGGTAATCTACGAGCAAATCAGACTACTACTGGTAAGAAGATAATACCATCTCAGACAAATACAAGACAAGCAATAGAGGGCAATACCTATGATGCTGTAGGTCAGACAAATGAAATTCAAAGGATTACAGGAAAAGAGTTAATTCCAGCAGACAATGTAGCTAATAACCAGGTACATGTGAACAATCAATTTGCTGTGTTGGAAGTGGAGGATGAAGAAGAGGAACCTGATAATCAGTTTACATTGATAACAACCCAAAAAAGTCCTAACAGCAAAATAATAGGTGATCAAAGTAATACAAAACATAAACAACATAATGATCCTTCCAAGACAGGAAAGTTGAATCCCACAGCACCAGCCTTTAATCCCAATTCTTCAGAGATATGTTCTACAAATGCTAAAGGAAATGTAGCAACAAAGGATAGAGGGAAGGATGATGCAAAAACCAAAGAATCCACAGCTCAATGGGTTGAGAGGACCTTCATTGGTAACAATCATGACAACACTACAAGGGTAGGAGTTAATACTTCCTGTCAGGACATACCATCACAGGACACAATGGTTGAAGTTCAGCTGAAGAATACACCTGCAGATCAAATTAAAGGAGTCAACTTTCCTACAACAAAAGAAATAGTGAAGTGGAGTGGAGGTAGGTTATGGAGAGACCAAAGGGAATATGATTCAGAGGAAGATGAAGCACCAGTTGGGGCACCATTGGAAGAGGAACCAGACGTGGAGGATAAAGAAGAGGATGAACAAAGAGTGAATGGGGAAGCAATTGATAATACCAACAACAAAGGAGAAGGTAACAAGACAATACAGGTTTTTGAACTACAAAGTAAATCACAGATGCCAGTAACAAATGCAGAAGGAAGGCCACAAAGGAAAGATCCTGATTCAAGAGATCCTGGAGGTACAGAGCCAGAGACAGATACATCAGCAAGGGCTAATGTTCCATTGGAATCGGGGAAAATGAAAATACTGAAGAAAGGAGAAGATCATCCAATGATACCAAAGTTCCAGCAGCAAACAAATATAGCTAAAATAGCTACCCCAAATGAAAAGGTTGGAGGTGAAGAAGAGGAGAGAACAGGAAAGGATATGGACCAAGAGTCTACAACTCAAAACTTCATGAATGCTGCAAAGCAAGGGGATTTGTCACCAAGACACATAGAAAAGGGAAAATCAGCAGCAAAAGTAAAAAAAAAGCAACAAAAAGATATAGTACCAGCCCAACCTGCAGGAGTACAAACAAGGAGGACACTATCAAAAACAAGTAACTAGTGATGGATGCACTCATATGGAATATTAGATCAGTAAAAACACAACAAGCTTTTGAAAGGCTTACCAAAATGCAAAGACGGAAGCACTATCAATTCATTGGCTTAATGGAACCTATGCAACAAGCAAAGAAGTTAGAGAGGTATAGGAGCAAAATTGGATTAGCACAGGCAATAGCAAATGTATCTAATAAAATCTGGGCATTCATCGATGATGTATATGAGGTTACAGTGATTTATAACATGGTGCAGCAGCTTACACTTAGACTATTCCATACTGAAACTCATGTGGAACTAGTGTTAACTCTGGTGTATGCCAAATGCAATGCTATAGAAAGAATAGAGCTATGGGATTCTATGTATGCGATGGCAAGAGATATGAAAGTACCTTGGCTCGTAGGTGGGGATTTCAATGTGATATGGGATGAGGAAGAGAAATTTGGAGGACTTCCTGTTTCACTAAATGAGATAGATGATTTTAGACACTGCATTAACACATGCAATTTGTCTGATCTTGGATTCAAAGGCAGCATTTTTACATGGTGGAATGGAAGGGCAGAGGAAGACTGTATTTTCAAAAGGCTTGACAGGTGTTTAGGAAATGATGAATTTCAACAGATGTTCCCAGGAATTGAGGTCCAGCACTTGCCAAAAACTGGTTCTGACAACAGTCCAATGCAGCTGCAAGGTGATTTAGAAACACCACCTGTTAAGAAGCCATTTAGATTCTTGAATTTTTGGATCGAACATGAGTCATTCAAGCAGGTGGTACAGGAGAACTGGAATGTAGATTTCTGTGCTAATCCTTATACTATCTACAATCACAAATTGAAGAAGGTGAAGAAGGCTCTCTCTCAGTGGAGCAAAGCAACTTTTGGTGACATTTTTCAGAAAATTGCTAGTATGGAGGAAGTAGTCTTGGTTCATGAAATGGAGTTTGAATAAAATCCTACAAAGATGAACAGAGAGAGGTTGCAAAGGGTCCAGGCAGAATTAATCAATGTAT
>ML425135.1:0-20419 GCA_005239525.1 Nicotiana knightiana
CATTTTCTCTCCGACTACGGATCCCATACTACCCCCCATAAACTGAAAATCCATAACCTACTCTATCCCGGAAGTCGATGACTATTCATAGCTATTACCTTGACACCAAAGAAGAGTTCGACAACGGGTGCACGATCTACTTTGCACCTTCGATCCTTCAGCCCTTCGCCTATCGGCTTGGCAGGCAAGCTACCTTGAGAAAGCAAAAGCGATTCCCGTAGTAGCGGCGAGCGAAATGGGAGCAGCCTAAACCGTGAAAACGGNTGTAGATGGAATAAGGTTCTCTTTCAAAAGTAGTTTTGTCCCATCTGCTAGAGCTTGAAGAATTCCTAAAGGGCCAGCATATTCAGGTCCGATACGTTGTTGTATTCCTGCAGATATTTCTCTTTCTAACCAAACAATTACTAGTACACCTATTGTGATTCCTAATACAAGAGTCAAAAAGAGATTCCATTGAGAAGTTATGGAATTGAAGACTCACGCGAAAAACAGATATGTTCACGCTTCAAGAGGTAACCCGTGAAACCCCGTTTATGTTGGTTGTCTAGATTACATGTGATTTTGATACTGAGATTGCTTCCGCTGCATATAATAATCCAACAATTAGTATCAGAGCCCACTCACATCTGATTAGATAACTAAGTTTTTCATGAAACAAGAACAACGTGTTTATGTGCGTTTTTGAATTACATGTATATGTGGTTTTCTGAAAAACTACACTGTTGTTTTGTGAATTAACTGTGCAAAAATGTTGGGGTACTCTTGTAATCATGAGATATCTGTTTTCTTATTGATATTTACTTGAGATTATCTGAATTTTTTGGGGTAAACCCTTGAAAAACGCAAAATCTGTTTTTGACCGAATAACCAGTATTTTCGGAGGTCAGCGAACTTGACGGACTCCGATTGAGCTGAAATTTGGTGGGTCCATCGGAAACGACGTGGTGAGAAAAACTCACTTTAAAACTCACTTTATAGTGAATCATGGTGTTTTTCAGCGTTTTGAAGTCGTTTGGACCATGTTTTGGGCATTTTTCTATTTTCTGAAAATTATTTCTTAATAATTTTAATTCGTTTTTAATTCAATGGTGGTGGGGTGACTCCCCATGGTCCCCATGATTAAACACTGGTCATATAATAGGTTTACACATTGACTATTAGCAAATAGACGTATTGTTGTTGTATTAAATTCAATAATAGAGGTGTATGATTCTATTGACTAGGTCTTACAAGTATAATTGATATTGCATGATGATATAATTATTTTGTAACAAAGTGAAATCCTCTATTTGATATCCTGGATGACTAATGATTGTAGCGTTTGGCATACTTGTGCATAAAGAAAAATTTCTCAAATTTTAGTTTATATTTTCATGCCCTACGTGATTACTGATTTTGGATTTTCGATGAAAATTTTTGTTCTATGGTTGGAGGTTGTAATTAAGTGAAATATGACAGTATTTCGTATGAGTTTCACATTATTGATATAACTCTTAAGTTATGGTCCATATTCTGCCATAAAATAATTTTATGAGCTATATGTAATTTCACTTGTAAATTGAGAATTTTAAGAGTAATAAATAGTTACCACTAAAGTGGTTTGTTTATTTGAACTCATGAAAATTCTTATTAAATTTGTACATGTAAAATTGTGTCTATTTATGGCTTGAGCATTATGATTAATAAGTAGGATCCATAAAATGGTCTATTTATTTGAGTCATTAAATGTGCTTAATGTACTATGTGAAAATTATCCTTGATAAATCTACATTAGTGGTGGAGGTTCTTAACTAGAAAAGAATTTTATCTTTGGGTACTAGTGAGACCAACTCCACCCATGAGAAGAGATATTAAGTTTTTCGCTGAATGGGAGAAAATATAATATCTTAGGTCCTTGTGTATTTAATAAAAGGATAATTTATGTATCCTAGAAATAGGAAGAACATAATATATGCCTTGAGCTCATAGTATAATTACAAGGAGAATGAAATCAATATCATATTTATTTTAATTCATAAAACTGTTTATAACTGTTATTCTCCGAGTTGGATACAGGTTGGTGGTCATGAATTTAACGAACTCCAATTGACCTGAAACTTGGTAGGTTCATCGAAAATGATCTAGTAAGAAAAACTCACTGCTATGTAGTGAATCATGCTGTTTTTCGGCATTTTAAGGTCATTTAAATAGGTTCTCAAGCAGTTTATTAAATTGAATTTGTTATAAATATGAAAAGTTATTCCTTATATATCTGCTATATTTGTGTTAAATCTGAAACATGATGATTTAACTTGATATGATATATAGCAAGAATGCAAATCACATGAGTTTAATCCTAAATATGCCAAAAATAATTTATTTGAATTTGGTCTAGTTTTTGGCGATCGTGATTATCACGATCTCCGAATGACTTGAAATCCGGTAGGATCATTGGAAACTATCAGTTAAGAAGAACTCACTGCCATGCAGTGAATCACATCATATTTCGATGATTCGGGATCGTTTAGATGAGTTTTTTGGAAGTTTTGACGGATTAAAATGTGATTTACATACGAAAAGTCATTCTTTTATCATTTTATTTATGTCTAATATGGAACATGATAACACATGTTGATTTGACATGAGTTGGTATATGATAAGAATGTAGGTCATATTTTAAATTCTTAAAAAATGCTTAAAATGGTAATTTTCCAAATTTGGTTGGAATTTTTGGAGATTGTGATGTTAACGATCTCCGATTGATATGAAATTTGGTGGGTTTACCAGAAATAGCCCAGTGAACAATACTTACTGCTATGCAGTGAAAAACGTTAATTCTAGCATTTTAAGACTGTTTAAATGGCGTTTTGAGCATTTTTTAATTGTGGAACTTAATCCTCAGAAAAAGAAAAAAAGTTGTGGTTGTGATAAAGTGGTGATAGGAATTAACCCCTATGATCACCATTTTTTATTTATAGTGAGATAATAAATTTATGTGTTGACGTTAGGTCTTCCTCCATATAAATTTATTATGAACCCACTGAATATAGTTACTAGTTATTGATAACTTGAATTAACTCTCTATCTGAGTTAAAGGGTTGAATCAATTTTGTAATTAAAATATAATTATGATTATGTGGTGATAGAAATATATTTATGTGGTCTTCCACAATTAATTTCAAGTGAGTAATAAATTTATGTATTGGCTTTAGGTCCTCCTCCATATAGGATAAATTTATTATAAGCTCACTAGGTAAAATACTAGTATTGATATCATGTACTTACTCTCCATCTGAGTATACATATTGGATCAATGGAACTAGAGCTATTAAAAATGATGTTCACTTTAACAGTATACTCTCCATCTGAGTTGGGTTTGTTTTAATTTATTTGAGGGAACAATCTAGCATTACATATGTATGTTGCATGAGTAGTTCTTTTTCCATCGAAATTTTCCATTCAAGATGCATGAACATATATGTGTAGTGTGTTTAAGATTTTAGTATTAAATGGTTATATACAATTGTCTGAAAATAATAGTAAGCTCTCCATCTGAGCTGGTTCTGTTTCTTTCTGGATTGTGTAATTATTGCATTATATAATATGCTTTGCATGAATGATTCTTTTCCCATTGAAATTTATTATTCATGATGCATGCATGTATATAAATATTGAACCCAGTCTGAATTTTATCATTCGTGTTTTGACTTATTATGATCTATTTAATGTTTTATCTCAATTCCACTATGACTTTATGCAATTTGTCGAATTAATTGTAAAATTTTCTTTTGGAAGTGGAAAGACATTAATTTAAAAGATGTAATATTTTACCTTTTATTTGAAGAAATTTAATTCCGGTTTCTGGGTAAAATAAGAGATAGATATTTGTTTTAAGTTTCGAATAACTCTTGAGTTATCGAGCTTGATAAATATTTTATCTCTTGTAGTACATGAATGCATGACCTTATTATTGTATATTAATGGCTCTCCTGAACAGAACAATATTAGTCTATCTCATAAGAGAATATGTTATTCATAATTGAGCAAAGCTTATCTGCGCACATTTGTCTAAGTCATATTAATCTGGATAGGATATCAAATTGGTCAAGGATGGACCTGCTGCAATCATCCATGATGGTTTGTCCAATTCCAACATTAGATTGTGAACTCAAACTTTATACTTATAAGAACCGATGATTTAATCTTCCGTGTATAAGCTAAACCCTATACACTAAATCATCTACTATATAAGTAAAGGACACAGACGAATATATGATCTATTTAAAACTTTATTAAAATTGAATAAGCAATTATTCCATAATAAATACTATATCCAAACCAAACTTATGGTTAATAGTATATATCCCAACAATATCTCACTTAAACTTTTAACCATGATAATTATTGAATATATTATATCTAAACGCATGGTTAATAGTAACTGCCCAATAAAAGTTTCATGAGAGATTAAAGTTAAATTGAAAGATTCTACTTTGCCAGTCTGATATTTAACCAGATTGGAATATCTGCATGTCCCTTTCCAGCATTTCCCCAATATAGAAATAGTTTGATAAAAGTAGAGACAGAGTGGTAATACACTGCGAATTAACAACAAAAAGGATATGGAAGGATTGATCTGAAACACAAAGTTACTTATTCGATTCTTATTTTCAAGAATATTCCATTTGCTATTGTAATTGTAATATTCAAATTCTTTCTAACAACTACTTATAATGCTAATGTCCAAAGAATTTAGGCAGTAAATCCAATTAGGCTGTGCGAATCCATGACAAAGACTCGTTTTGCTATAATTAAATGGAAAAGAATTAATTCAAAAAAAAAAGAAAAGAGAATAAGCTTTTATCACATTCACATGGAAAGTTAGCAGCATAAGAGTATCAACTTTGATGGTTCTTTAAGCCTCCTCCATTGGCTATAACATAGAATTAATGAGTGACTATAAAATGTAGTTTGTTCTAGCTTTGATGCTAGCTTGACTAACTACAAACTTATCATTAACTTCTAATATGGCGTGTACCTTTTTTGACACTTTCTTTCGTTACCAAGTAAAGTTTTACTACTATTATTTTATCTTTAAACATAAATTTTCAAAAGTATTTAAACGTTGAAGTTAAGACCTTGTAACAAATTAAATCCAAGGAAAATATATACACACTTTGAGAGTGCTAATTTTAAAAATGACCTAAAATTGAAGTAAGAAAATAGCTAAATGCTTCTCATGGTAATTGGAGAAACATAATAGGAAACTATTACACCAATAATAACTATGCCTCGATTCCAAACAAATCGAGAAATTAACCTTTAATAATATATTTAAGAAACATATTGTGGTGTTTGTGAAACTATGAGGAGGATGCAGTAGCACCAGATAGTTTAGCTAATTGTTGGTCTAATCTCTTTAACTAAATATTAAACTCAAAGTAAAATTGAACCAATTTGACACCTAATAAATTTGAAATCTATGGTCTCACATAGTGGTTGTTTAACCCTTCTTCTTTTTTCTCTCTCTCTCTCTGGATTCAAGATCTAGAACATGGAGGTTAATTTATTCAGCTGAGCATGTGGAAGCAAGAATTAGGTATGAACAATAAATGGTGGTAACAAAGAGGAGAGACAGATGTGATGGTCTAATCCCAAATTGGTAATTCTGGTGAAAAGAAGTCTTAGAGGTGAAGTACACTATGATAATCATTTAGTATAAGAAGCTTCTAATTTAATTTTCGCCATTGACATTTCCTTCTACTCATCTTAGGTGAAGTAAAGTTTGAACATAACCACCGACTAACCGACACTAATCGTTTAGTAATATCGACGATGGAAGATATTAGAAAGAGATATTTTTAATATATTAGATATGATACAATATTAGCAACTTAGCTATTTATAACCAACAAAATATTATCTTTTTGCTTTCTTTTGAGACATCTTAAGAAGTTTAAATCTTAGTTTTGAGATAATTTGATAGAGTTTTAAGGTGACTTAAATTGAAATTTGAAGTAGAAGATGAATATGAAAAAAGATAATATGTGTATCATATTCGTATCAAATGTGTATCACATGTATATTCATATATACCTATGTGTGAGATACATGCGTGATACATTTTTTATAAATGTATTGCAGGAAAAATATTTGAACTCGATTTTAACTACAAATTTTGATACCAAATCACTTCCAATCTTCCTCAAATTTTATATATTGACTCATCTATATGTTTTAATGAATTTCAACCATACCCATTGAAAAGAGTCCCTTTTTGCTTAGATTTTTGGATCTTATATATATAATTTTCTTTCCGTCTTGCATCTAATGTTGTTGTTTACGCTTAAAAATATAGAAGGAGATCATTTCGTGTGATTCTTCGAGAGAAAGAATTTTTATTTATTTGGATTTTCAATTTTTATATATGTTTGACTAGTTTTGATAAGTGTATGATGGCTAAAGATTGGTAAGCTAGGACTTATTTGGAACGTTTGCGTAAGATTTCTTTTTTAATAGACTAGACATCTTAAATTCAAAAATTCAACTAAATGCGGGATATAATAATTCACATCTAATCTCGAAATTATTACTCATTATCCCACGTATCAAGCGACCTCGTATAGTTTAGTAATATTGATGAAAGTTTGTAATATGTTAGACATGACTCTAATTGTTTTTCTTCTTCTTCTTCTTTTTCAACGATCCTTCAATATATTCGAAAAATAGTTTTTAAGGAAAACGGTTCTCCTTAAATTCAAGTTTAGCGTCTTTCGAAAATTTATAATGTGGTGTTAATAATTTTTATTTTAAAAAACCGAGCTTAGCAAAAAGCTAAACATGCCCTTTCTCCACATACCATTAAAATAAAGATATTAGCATATCTTTAGTTTACAGCAAAAAGAAGAAAATAAAGGGAAAGAAACAAGTGTAAAGTACCTATCATGGAGTCATGAGCATAAACAGAATTTTAATTAAAAACATTTGAGATTGTCTATTTGAAGAATGTACGGTAGCTCGCAGATTTATTTTCTTATTTTAGGCTCCGATTCTCGTACAACCACCTTTATTTCCCCAACCAACAAACCACTTCCAAAATTAATAAACAAACACTCCTATTTAAAAATACATTCTCTTTTTTAGTTTATGCCAAGAATGATGATATGGTTTTAAAAAAGGTTAGAAAATATGTACTTAATTTACAATTTGAAGCAAATTCATGATTTAAACTTGATAAGCTCGACTTTTTTTTTTTGGTATGTAACATTTTCATTAATCACCAAAAGTCATTACAAAGCAGCTAAGTCACCTCGACTTGCTTAATCTTTACAATTAACTATTACTATTCCTATACTATAATCAGTACATCAAGGAATATACATATTAAAGCTTGGCTAGTAACTTTTTATCTTCAGAATACCAATTGTTGCATCTTCATTCTAACTGGTCCTCTTGCTCTAACATTGCATACACATCCCATTTCCCTTGCAATCTGCTCAACAGTTCTCGTTTTCGCTTCAAAGATTCTATTATTTCTCTCTTTCCATATCCCATGTATGTCCTCGGCAAACATCATTTTCATGACTTTAGCATCACACGATCTGCCTCTAGCTTGATGTATCACCCAAGCCTTCATCTGCTCCCCTGAATTGTTTATACTAACAGAGTATCCAGTCCATTGCAATAGTCTTCTCCATGTTGCTGTAGCATATCTGCATTCATAAAATAGATGCAAGCTTGACTCATCTGCATCATCACATAAGCTGCACTTTTGATTCACTTGTATTCCCCAACTTGCCAGTCTATCAGTTGTTAATAGCCTCTCATGGCATTGTATCCACATAGTGAATACTGCTTTAGGTCGAGCTTCATTCTGGAACATCAAAGTTCTCCATCTCACCTTATTGTGGTCTCCCAGCAAGCTAGAGTATACTTGTTTAGTAATACTCTTGCTTGTCTTTACTTCTGGAATCTGTTGAATTATCCCTCTAGCTTCTATGATCTTCCTGACCATCCAACTCGCCTGCTGTGGCATCCTCATTTCTCTGATATTGTGGCCTTTTACGTAATAAGAGCGAATCCATTTTATCCATGCTTTGTCTTTCTTCAGTGCCAAATCCCAGTACACATTAGTAATTGCAACTTTATTCCACACTTTGAGATTCAGCAGGTTATATCCACCTGCAGCCTTTGGTAAACATATCCTATCCCATGCAATCAATGCTCTCCTTGTAATTGTATTTGATCCAGACCAAATATAACTCCTACAATATGATTCTATTAACTTCATCACTTTGGCGGGCAATATAAATATTTGGGACCAGTAAGATTGAATCCCAAATACTACTGTTTGGACTAGTTGAACCCTTCCAGCATAAGACAACTTCTTAGCTGTCCAAGAAGAGATCCTTGACACTATTTTGTCAAGCAATGGTTGCCACTGTATAGCTGTTAATTTCTTTGTTTCCAATGGGATACCAAGGTATTTAAAGGGAAGCACTCCTAGTGTATAACCAGTGCTCTTCAATATTTCCTGTCTAGCACTCTTCTCCACACCCCCAAAGTAGATTGCACTCTTATTTAGATTGGCCTGTAATCCAGATGTTGCAGAAAATTGTTGGAAGCATGCTTGTAGCTTGATCACTGAACTTTAATCCCCTCTAGCAAACATCAATAAATCATCTGCAAAGTTTAAGTGTGTAATATCCATCTTACCACATCTTGAATGAAATCTATATTCCTTCACTTGCTTTAGACCTTTTAGTAATCTACTTAGATATTCCATTGCCACTGCAAATAAGAAAGGAGATATGGGGTCTCCTTGCCTTAGCCCCTTAGCTTCTTCAAAAGGCTTTGCTAATTCCCTATTTATCATTACAAAATAGCTTACTGTTGATAAACATGTCTTCACCCATTTGATGAACTTTGTTGGGAAGAATAGGTACTCTAATAACTGCTCCAAGTAGATCCACTCCACTAAATCATACGCTTTCATCATGTCTACCTTCACCATGCATCTGGGAGATATGTGCTTCCTGTTATAATTTTTGACTAACTCATGTGCCAAGATAATGTTATCTGCAATCTTCCTCCCTGGGATAAAACCTGCCTGAGATTCAGATATAATATGTGGCATTATGTGTTGAAGTCTACCTGCAATCACTTTAGATATGATCTTGTACAATACATAACAACATGAAATAGGTCTAAAATCTCTAATTGTAACGGGATTAGGAAACTTAGGCAACAGTGTGATGGTGGTGCAATTGATTTCAGGATATATTTTACTTGTCTGAAAGAATTCCTTCACTGCTGTATACACATCTTCTTTAATTATTGGCCATGATTTCTTATAAAATTCAGTATTATACCCATCAATGCCAGGAGCCTTATCACTTCCTATCCCCTTCAGAGCATCATCAATCTCTTGAACAGTTACATCAGCATTCAATCTTTGCTGTTGTTTTGTAGTTAATACTGGAGCTCTCTTCATTACTTCCATATCCACAGCTGGAAATCTATTGGCACTAGTCCCCATAAGACCTTTGTAAAATGAGACAATCTCTTCCTTTATGGCTGCCTGATCAGTTATCTTGATACCTGATAATGTCTGTAATTCTGTGATTTGCTTTCTCTGTTGCCTCTCCTTGATGACTGCTGAAAAGAACTTGTTGTTCCCATCTCCTAGTTTAATCCAATTTGCTCCTGCTTTTTGTTGCAAAATCTTTTCTTCTACCATTGACCATTTCTCAAGTTTCTGCAACTATTCCTTTTCTTGCATTTGCAACAAGCCACTATAATCAGTTTGCATTTGATTTTGAATCTGGCTTATAATACCCCTTGCCTGCTCTATTTTCTCTGTGACTCCTTTAAACTCATTAACATTCAACTGCCTGAACAATTGTTTCATATTTTTGAGTTTATACCAAATCCCCTTCATCTTCCCTTTTGTTCTGTTTCTACTCCACTCCTCTTTAACTATTTTCTCAAAATCTGCATGACTTGCCCATATATTGAAGAATCTGAATGTGCTCTTAACTTAGGTCCTTTGCTGTCTTATATTGATGATCATGGGACTATGATCAGAAATGTAAGGCTCACCATAATCAGTACTTAGGTGACTATAATTCATCATCCAAGTATCATTGCCAAACATCCTATCAATTCTACTCCATACTCTTTCCTCACCTTGTTGCTTGTTGGTCCATGTGTAGTAGTCTCCCATCCATGGAAGTTCAGCTATTCCAATATCATGACATAACTCCCCAAGGTCTTTCACATCTGCATTTGTCACTGGTACTTTGGATATTCTGTCTTGGACATTCATAATAGCATTAAAATCTCCCCCTAACAACCAAGATCCCTTTGTGACTTGTGCTAATTTCCTTATCTGCTCCCATAGCTTACTTCTTTGCTCTACAATATTATGCCCATATACTACTGTTAAATGGCATTTCATCTCATTCTGTTTCCCAGTAACTAAACAATGAATCAACTGCTCCTGCTTATCTATCTGTTGAACTGTGTATATTTGTTCATCCCAGACTATCCACACTCTCTTATTCACAACATGTTCATAATTAGTAATTTTATTCCATCCTGGTACTACTCTGTTAAGCACTTTCCCAGCATTTTCTTCTTTCACCCTTGTTTCTACTAGCCCAGCCAACTTGATATGTTTATCCCTGATGTATTTTTTTATTTCTTTCTGTTTATATCTCTTATTCAATCCCCTAACATTCCAAAATAACCAAGTCATTGATGGATATTGATTTCACCCCCCATTAGGTGGTACATTGTCCTCAATTCTCTCATCCTCCTGCTGTAACAATTGAAACCCATTCTTTGTGATTATTGTTGTTGTTCCCATTGGTCCCTTATTACTACTTCCAAGCCCTGGCCATTCTGCTTCATTATTCTGGCCTTGTATTGCTTTCTCTTTATCCCTTTTTTCTTCCACTTCTACTGTTCTTTGTGCATCAGTAACCACCTTCTCAGAATTCTGTACAATTTGTTCTACTTGTTGTTGCTTGCCTTGGCCTTTAACTTGCCACTTTGTAACAATTTTCCCTTGCTTCTTAGTTACTCTTTGTTGCTCTTCATTATACCTTTTTTTCTTCTCTGCAAAATCATGCCCTATCTTCATACAACACAATATTTAGGTTTCTATTCGTACTCCACCTGTTGTATCATCATTTTCCCTGATGGATCTTGCAATGTCAATTCTAATGGCAGCTGTTTTGTCACATTAGCTTCCACTAAAATTCTAGCATAAGATATCCTTGTTTGCTTTGTCGTACACCCATCAGCAAACAGTGGTTTCCCTATGGCACTTGCTAGTTTGCTCAATTTCTTATTTTCCCAATAGCTCATAGGCAGATTTGGAAAGATGATCCATAGCGGTATCTCCCTTAGAAATTCTGTTTTGATGTCAAAATCAGTGGTCCATTGCTTCAATATCATAGGCCTTCCATTAATAGTATAAGGTCCCCCATACAACACATCTTTCAAATCTCCAATATTATCAAATTTCGCAATGTACTGCCCCTCTTCATGTAAGAACAGATCTGGAATACTCACTCTACTCCATGTTTGAGCAGTATACCTTTCCATGAACTTATAACGAGGAATATCCCCAACTATGTAGATAATTAAGGCACATTCCCACTTTCTATTCTGTACTTCCACTTCTTCCTTATCAACCATTACCACAATATTCCCATAGATAATTTCAGTTGGTATATATGATAAACACATACCATTTTCAGAAGATCTATTACCAGCAAACAAATTTGCCCAAGTTTTCTTTACCTCCGGAACCTCTGCATTTGCTTTTGTCTCTTCCTTCTGCTTCTCTGTTACTATTCCATTGCCGTTTAACTCAATTTCTGCTCCTTTCTCCCTAGTTGTATTTGTTGGCGTACCTTCGCATGATGATGAAGACACATTCATCTGCACAACACTTAAATCAATCCTCTTCGCCGGACCCATTGTAGTGAGAGGTGAGCCTAATTTTGGAGAATTAGACTGAAATTGATGCTCAATTGGTGTTGTAACTTGTTGTGTAGATCCCTTAGCTAAAGTATCTGCAATTACAGTAGCACTAATAGCTTCGCCGACCGTCACTAATAGCTCCCATCTTGGTCGACCTTGCTTTCTCGCCATGGCTGAATCTCAGTCTGCGTACGTTTGCATAACGTGCGCCGAGAGCTTAGAAAGAGAAAGATTTAAATGTTTAAAACGAAATTAAACAGTTTTAAGCTCGACTTTTTTAACTCATTATAATTTTAAAATTTGATTCGGATTTAATATTTATTAAATTTTAAAATTTTTTTTACACACACATATATATATATATATGCTCCACATTAAAAATAGTAATTCGGATAAACTCGTTGCCTAAGAGTTAGCATCTGCCACTAATCATGATATATAAAACAGGAATCTCATTTGATAACTTATTTTCTACTATTGTTTTATAAATTCAAAAAAAGTCTACTGCAAAATTATAGATTAGTCAATTTACTTAAAAAGAATTAGAAAAAAGAGAGAGAGAGAGAGAGAGTAAACAAACGGACCCAACATGTGGAATAAGAAAGAAAAAGGGAAGAGAGTTACCATTCAAAATTGCTTCCCCCAATTCTTCAGCTACTCCTTATTTCTTTTGGGCTATAAATAAATCCGAAACACAGCTCGCCAGCTATTCGCATCACATTCCCTCCATATTTCTGCCTCTCCTGATCTCAATTTTTCAAGCTTCTTCTTCTTCTACTACCTTCGGTAAGCTTCAGATCTCGCTTTCTCCTATCCACCCTTTACCGATCTATGCTTTGATTGATTTAATTACTCAGTCATCTGGTCAATTTCAAGCTTGCATTGCTCAGTTTTCGCTGTTTTTTCCTATACTTTATTTAAGTTAATTACGTGTTCTTTTTTTTTTGTTTTGGCTCTGATCCGCGTGGATTTTCGTTTGTGCACTCTTGATTTGAGCATTGGTTGTTTTATCTAGCTTAATGTTCTTCGTTTCGGAAGTCTTGAGATTAGCTTTTGTATTTTGGCGCTATTTTTGCTTTGGTCTGAGTAGTAATTTGGTCCTTTTCCCATCTAATTATGATTTTTGGTTTTACTTGAATTGATCTCTTGCAATTTGCGTGTGCTTGATTTTGCTCTGATTGTTTTATTTAGCTCGATGTTGAAAGTTTTGATTTTTGTCTGAAAATTTTGCTCCTTTTTCAAATTTTTTGGCGTTGATCTGGGTAGGATTTGGTTGTTATGTCAGTAATGGTTTAGTTTTAATTGAATTGATTTCTTTGAATTTCAATGGTGGAGTGTATCAAACAAATTTTGGTGACTCTTGTTCTAGGATAGTGCTATGCCATTTTATCGAGGCTTGTAAAACATTTAGGCTGGTACTTGCCAATCTGTGCGAGCGAGAATAAACTCACGCTAAAGCGAGTGCATGTACCAAAGCATGCTTAAAGCTTCAAGCTTTACAATGTTACATTTTGTGGAGACATTGTGGCTGACTGCAAAAGCTTCTCTTTTTCTCTTTGTCAATAGGTTCTTGTTTTAATTAGCCGCTGTAGTATCTGAAGCCTATTAATATGAGCACGTTCTATTTTTCTTTTGTGATCCGACACTGGAATATATTAATTGATGTTGGCCAAAGATTCCAGCACCCGATTTCTAACTCTTATTGTGATAAGAGAAATGAAAGCAGGCTAATCTTGCATTTTTAGTTCCTCCATATGTATGTGCAGTCCTTTCCTTCAAGACGTAACCCCCCCCCCTTTTTTTTTTTTAAGGGTCAGTATCATCTCTCTGTGCTACCTTTTCCTTTGTTTTGTGAGGTTCACTTACTTCAATCATAGAAGAATGTACATATAACATTACTGTTCTTTCTGCAGACAATTTAGTAAGACCAGTAGCCAGACATCCATGGGGACTGTTGTCGATTCTTCTAACCAGGTAAGTTTCTTCACAAAAGGATATTCGTACTACCTTGATTATTGGTGTTAGCTCACATTGTGGATAAGTTCTGATTCTGAAATTATCTACGCATCCGGAATCTAAATAAAGTGAAATTCTTTCTTTACTAGCAGACATTATTAGAGGGATGCTTGACATTTAAGCTATAACTATCTTCTCTATTGTCTATCTGGAGTTCAAAAAAAAAATCTACTATATTACTAAAAGCTAGCATAAAAAATATGAGATATTGGAGGCTTTAAATAGTAGAGTTGTGGGTCCATTTCTGGTGTCTTACAATAGATGGGGCTACATCAATTGCACTGTGAATTTAGATACCGATTTTCTAGACTTGCAGCATGCATGCAGCAACACCGACGCCAAGAAAGAGCGGAAATAAGGGTCCAATTCCCATTCCTTCTCTGAAGTTTTCAAATTTGTAAAGAGTTCTCATATACTTCTATGGATTTTTGTCGATAGGAATTACCACCTCCATTCTTCGTAAATAGTATAATTATCCATGAATTCTGCTCCTGCATAGTATCGTGCAGATGCCACCTGCTCCTTAGATTGATATTCTTTTCCCCAATGATGAATTGCAGGGAGCAGGAAGCCTGCCAACCACCAAGAAGGTCTCTGTTATTTTTGTTCTAGGTGAGTTTTTCAACATCAACATCACATGATCTTATGGCATCCTCGATACAGCACCTCATAGTATGGCAAAAGTATTTTGCCTATATGTAGTTGATGTGAGGATTAGAGGTGGAACTCATTGGACAATCGTATCTTTGCCATTGTAGCAGTTATCCGATCAGCATGTTGACTTAGTGTTACATCTAATACCAATTAATATGCAACCTTTAGGTTTTAACTTTTAGGCTGTAAGGGCCACAAGTGTATAACTCCTTTGTTCAAACCACCATAATCCATTTATTATATTAATTCACAAATGGCTGTTTGGCCATTAGGATCCTTTGGGCTTTTACATCCAGCTTTGATCAAAATGAAACAGGAAACTATATTGAACGATGGTTGTAAAAGCCATATCCGATTGACTGGTTGGAACAGTTACTACTCTAGTTTAGATTGTGATTATAGAATTGATATTCGGACGTAATGGGCTTCATTTTTGTGATTATTTACATACAAGTTAACAGAAGGAGGGTTTTGTAATTATTTGACACGTGAAGGTTACGGAAGAAAACCTGTAAGGAAGCTATACCAGTTCACCCTAAAATTTAATATACTCTTTGCTAGTTGCTCCACTTCTTCTTTATCTTCTCGCTCGAGAAATAATTTGTCTGTGAGTTATGAATAAAATTTTATTAGGAAATTACCCAGGGGGACGCAACCTGTAACAGAAGGAGGGTTTTGTAATTATTTGACACGTGAAGGTTACGGAAGAAAACCTGTAAGGAAGCTATACCAGTTCACCCTAAAATTTAATATACTCTTTGCTAGTTGCTCCACTTCTTCTTTATCTTCTCGCTCGAGAAATAATTTGTCTGTGAGTTATGAATAAAATTTTATTAGGAAATTACCCAGGGGGACGCAACCTGTATGGATTTGTGGATCCAATACACATCCTCATTGGACATAACATATTTGTTGATGCTATCTGTACCCTTGAATCTTGATATGGGATTTTTATCTTGAGCTAAGATTTGTTTTCCCTATTAAAATGGACAGGTGGCCCAGGCAGTGGTAAGGGCACCCAATGTGCTAATATTGTTGAAAACTTTGGGTACACCCATCTAAGTGCTGGTGATCTTCTCCGAGCAGAAATAAAATCTGGTTCAGAGAATGGGTAGGATATCTGTGTTTTGATTGTGTTGCTTTATCTTTCTCCGTAATTTTTACCCTTTGTAGTTTCAACTTTCAACCAGCATTTTGTATAGTAGATGAATAGCCATTTGTTAAGTTGCATTATCCTTTTGTTTTTAGTTCAATATCTGGTTCAAGCAATGTTTATTGCACACAAAGGATTACTCCTCGGCACCATGGTTTAAATGTGGTGCATCGAGTTTAAACTGTCATAGTTTTGTTTGTATTTCGTCATATTCCAAGGATTGTTCATTATATCAGCATTGTAAACTGTTCATTTCACATATGTACAGGACGATGATTTCAAACATGATTAAAGAAGGGAAAATTGTACCGTCAGAGGTAACAATTAAGCTTCTCCAACGAGCAATTCAGGAAAATGGGAACGACAAATTTCTTATTGATGGTTTCCCTCGCAATGAGGAGAACCGTGCAGCTTTTGAGTCAGTTGTGAGTTCCTCAATACACCCTCTTTTAGCTGCATCTTGATAATTCTCCTATTCAGTTGAGAGTTGTTAAACTTTGACTATCACACTTCTAATGTCTTCCAGACTGGAATCGAGCCTGAGTTTGTGCTCTTCTTTGATTGTCCTGAAGAAGAGATGGAGAGACGCCTTCTGGGTCGGAACCAGGTTAGACATATAATTTCTTGGTAGAAGACCTCTCCTCATGGTTACAATACTTTGAACTTTTATCTTATTCTTGTTTCTTCTTTGTTAATCTTCTTTTCTAGCTTTTTTTTGTTTGGTCTTCTTCTCATGAACTTTGATTTCTTTCTATAGGGAAGAGAAGATGATAATATTGATACAATAAGGAAGCGATTCAAGGTTTTCCTGGAATCTAGTTTACCTGTTATTGAATATTACAACTCCAAGGGGAAGGTTCGAAAGGTACTGTTTTATTTTTCAGTGTCTTTACTGCCGTCCAGCACACACACACACACACACGAGAGAGAGAGAGAGAGAGAGAGAGAGAGAGAGAGAGAGAGAGAGAGAGAGCATATTAAACTGAAGTTGACATCTTCTTTTCTTCAGATTGATGCTGCAAAGCCTGTTGGAGAAGTATTTGAAGCAGTTAAAGCTGTTTTTGCCCCAGCTGTTGAGAAGGTAAAGTACTAACGTGATGGTATGCCCAAAGTTACAAGGATGTTAAGACCTTCAACTTGCATGGAAAAGGATATCCAGTGTACATGACGTAACTTGGGAGTAAATGTCCTATGATGCAAATACTAGGGCTTAAGCCGAACTAGATCTTTTTTACGTTATGAGATCAGTGTGAACTAACACAGGTAGTGATAATCATATGAACTTGTTTAACTGATGCTGGGGATTACTGTTAATTATCTATGATTCTTGTCAACAAATGTTGAAACATTTTCTGCAGTGTTTTGATTATGTGGAGCATTATTTGGTTTATAATGATTGGTGTGGTTAAGTTTGCTCATAAACTTTGCCTTATCTAGGATGAATTTCTCCATATATAATCGAGTATGTAGATGATTCACTTTGTCATCGGCTGTTACTTAAGCTCATAATATGAGCAGATTTTCAGTTTATTTGTCCAAAATAATTAAATTTTGGTTCTGCATTATCTTTGGAATTTTATACAGATCCTTTATCTATGTTACAGGTTGCTGCCTAGGAGTATATTGGTAGAGCAGCATCATGCTTACGTATTAATGGTATATATTGAGAACTCTAAACTTAAACTTTATTGTGTTACTTGTTTATCACCGCTTTTTCCTTACTTAGATATCTAGAGCTTTGCATGGGTTGCAATGTATGATCTGAATTGATTTTATTGTTGACTAACCTTCTCTTATTACAATGTTCCGTTTTCTCCAGGTATACCAGTATTGTTTGCATTTTGGTGCTTGCTATAAGACGATGTATCTTTATAGATTCTACTTTTATACAAGTTTATGGCAAAAAATTCTTTTTCTTTCTTCCTATTTTTTGTTCTTATGAAGGAAACAAATGCTGTATTATTGGCTTATTGCCTCTGTATTATCATTGTCGAGACTGAATTTTTATAAATAAGATTATAAGAGTTTCACGAACACACAGAGACATACCCACACGCATATGCACATATTTGGGCCTTCCACGAACAATTAAGAATTGGGACTTAACGTGTGGTAAGTAGTGACAGACAGATCTAACACAACACAAAATGCTTTTACATCATGCCACTCCCCCGCTAGAAATAATAAGAAATGTTTTTCTATTATACAGGAGAACAAGTTGTTGCGTATGGTATAGAAAAAAAAGTGTTTTCTCTTGAAGAATTGTTCTTAGAATATAAAATTTTAGTTTTGGGAAAACAAAAACTACAGTTTTTTAGCTTTATAGAACGATGTTCTTAAATCTCAGTAACATTAATTGGTTAACTGGACGTGCACGGTGCACCATTCTCATTTGCTCAAATATAATGCTATTAGTCCCTACATAAAGGTCAAATCCGCGAGACCTCTGGTCCTGGGATTTTCAGTACCACAATAATAGAACAATCTTTTGGCAAATAACTCTTATCACATGCTATAAAAACGAGCTCTGAAGAATACAGAAGACGTATGAGTCTAACAGTTGGGAATAACTGATACTAAAAAACCTAATATAGCTAGCTAGTTGCAAGTAAGAAATACACAAGTGAAATATTAAACAAATATGATGCCATTTTCTTGGATAGTGTCAAGAATAATCCCAAGTCTACCTTCTATTCGTTCATTCCTTCCGGGCTCATATGCAATGGCGTAGACATCAGCTTCTTTTGATCGCTCTGCAATCAACTTGCCTATCACCCTGGCAGCATCGTTGTCGGTAAGGGAAGGCAATGTGTTCCTTAAGTCTTTCGCGTTTGTGGTAGCAACAGAGATCACCTTGCTGGTTCCTCGATGCATGACTTTTGCATGGATAAATCGTTTTGAAAAGAAAATGTTTAGTAAGAAAGGTCTCAAATACATATCCGTCCTTTGTTTCCACGATTTCCTGTTGGGCCTTTTTGCAGCTTCACTCCGAGATCTTCTTGTCCATGCAGCCTCAATGACAAATTTCTACCAAAAAAGGAAAAACAAGTACATTATCATATATGCATGTGAAAATCTATTCATGCTGCAGTTTCATACACCTCACATTTTGATCGGAACTCATCTCTTGTTAGTACAAGTATATTATCCTACCAACAACAAGAACAACAAATCCGGTGTAATTGCACAAGTGCGGTATGAGGAGAGTAGTGTGTACGCAAACTTTACCTCTACCTTGAGAAGATAGAGAGGCTGTTTCCGATAGAGAAAAATGTTTTTCACAGTTAAGAAGCATCACAACTTCAAACGTTCTTGCCTTATCATATCTTTATTTAACGAAAATGAAAAGGCAAGAATCTTGTCTGCGAACCATGAATGATTCAAAAAGCTATGTACTTGACTACTCGCAGAAAAATATCAAGTAGCCATGTTCTAGGCTATTAGGTAAGCAATGATGAAACACCATCGAATACATTTCCGAAGTCCATTACAGATTTTTTAAAAGCCAAATAAAGAATATTGAAATTTCCCACACATGACTGATCACTATCGTATACTCAAATCTTAGAAGTTACTTCCCAAAAATCAACACATCTGTTTAAAAATTAAGTAATAAAGAGAATAGAGGCAATAACGTGTTGCCTCCATTTTCTCCAAATCCATCCAATACAGAGAACAAAGGTAAGTCTTCCATACTCTATTAAGAATGTGACAGCCGAACCATTCCTATAAAGTTAATGTGGTTTTCGGTCCCCATGCTTGATTATTGGGGAGAGAATTGTTTGTTTGTATGATCCAAATGCACGAGAATCAGCATATCTGTTCAAAAATTAAGTAATACAGAGAAGAATGGCACATGTATCTGAACCAAGTACAATATAAGTTCAATGAAGAGATTTAATACTCAGAAAGAAAAACTCTGCATGTTATTACTGCTTTCCGGAGTATATTTGCAGGTAAAGATGACAGAAATATAATGCCAAACAAGTTAAAGGTGAGATAGTGAACAAAACTACCATAAGGCTTCCACAAATTGTCTCTATCCTAAAGCAATTTCAACAAAATTAAGTTGCCAATTCTGAAACTCAAAGTATGAGAATCTTTTATGTTAACAGCTAAATCAAATGCAAATGCAATACCAATAGGCCGAGCTAACCTTATGTCAAGATACATTAAAGAAGCGGTAAGCACTAAGCTACAATTTAGAAAGGTCTTAATATTTACAGGGGTGAGGAACTTCATAGAACACTCTCTACTACGATCATGTGAAGATATTCAGACCGTTAAGAGCGCAAATAGCTGATGCTGAAAAGAAGGGAGATATTTAACAACTGTTTCAATTCACATCAATAAGCCCTCATTCAACAATGCAGAAACTTAGAAACCATGAAGGGCTCAATGTCTAATTTGCTTGGAACAAACATTAAATATCTCTCCTTTTGCTTCAATTCTTCTCAAATTGACAATGCAGAAATGTGTCAAAAGTCCTAAATTTCATAAAAATCCAATCGGTCAAAAGGAACAGTGTCACCTCATCTGAATTTTAAAACTGAACAATTATATGCCTACTCCTCAGCTAAGCCCCAAAAAGGGGGGAAAAAAAAGAGAGGGGGGTGGGGTGGG
>ML425135.1:20989-31631 GCA_005239525.1 Nicotiana knightiana
GAGGGGGGCAATCTGGATAAGGTCAATAATATTCACATTTCAATGCAAACTATTTAATAATATGGAATTATTTCTCAAGCAGTTTGAATTTTTCGCTCTTTAAAGAAAATCATGAAATGTGTATACATATTGGTTCTAATTAGAGCAAGAAATCGACAGAATTAATTACAGGACCAAAAAGATTCTCAAACAAAATAAATACTAGAAAATTTTGAATAAACCAAGAATCATAAAATTGCAAAATAAGAGAAAAAAGAATAAAGATACCTGGCGGAGAGAGAGATTAGAAGGGCATGGAATGGAAATGGAAATGGAAGAAACAGAAAGTTTGAGTTGGGGAAAAGAAGAAGACCATGAAAGGGAATTGGGTTTCTCTCTATAGCCAGATGGGAGCAATTCGGAGGAAAGGGAGAAACAGAGAGGTGCTACTGAAGAAGAAGAAGAAGAAGTAGTAGCCATTGTATGTTTGTGGGTCTGAACAAGAATGACAGTTCTAATTCTTCAGTTAAGGAAAAGGGACTCTAATTAGTACATATGCTGTTTGGTTTACTTTGTTCCAGGAGGAGGCCTATTCCTGTCTAAAGAACCAAAAACCGGAAAGGATAGCATGATTATTACTCTATTTAACTGGAAATATAAGTAATTTTATAGATTAGCATATAGTATTATGTAAAAATCTTGGTATCATTATGCTTTTTTTCTTCTTCTTTTAAAGTCTATTTTTATGGAAATAATTCAAAGTATAACATGTTGGAGCTTTTATGGGCCTCTTATGTATTACCAGTGGCCTACAAGGCCCAAAAATTCTGCTACTGGGCTCCTCTATTGGACTTTGGTCCTTTACCCTTTCTTGATGGGGCAAGTCTTGCCCACATATAGCTATTTTCAGAGATATTATTTAGAAATTTGCCAGTACTTATTTTGTTCTGAAATTTTAAATTAAAAACCATAATTTAGGACAATTTAGGACACTTTTGTCCCAAAAAATTGAACTGAAAAACTGAAATTCAAAATGTACCGGCTAATTCTCACTCCAACCTCACAGTCACTCATTCCTCACATTCCCTCAGCACTCGGCATTCGCACTCAGTAGGTACCTGCACTTACTGGGGTGTGTACAGACTCCGAAGGGGCTCCTTCAGTCCAAGGGCTATATCAATGCCAATCATGGCAGAATCAATGAAACATGCTGCGGCGTGCAGTCCGATCCCATAAATGTCCTCACAAATCAGGCTCTCCGCCACACTCAGTCATCAATCTCTCCAGTCTCTCGGACTCTCAGAAATCAAGATAATCAGCCCAAACATTGCTGACATAATGCATCAAATAGAATAACAGAGACTGGGCTATGATGTAAGAATGCATGAATATGACTGAGTACGGAATATCAACGAAAACGGTAAGATGACAGCAAGAAACGACCTCTAAGGGTCCCAACAGTACCAGCGTAAAGCCTAAACATGGTATCTAGCATAATTTACAGTCAATCTTTCTATAACACATAAGGAGCATATAGCTAATAACAGGTTGTTCAACTTTACAAATTCTACGGGACGGACCAAGTCATAATCCCCATCACTGCACGCCCACACATCCGTCACCTAACATGTACGTCACCTCCAAATAGTCACATAACACAAAAATTCGGGGTTTCATAACCTCAGAACCAGATTTACAACCGTTACTTACCTCAATCCGAGCAAATTCCTACTTCGCAATGCCCTTGCCTCTCGATCCGGCCTCCAAACATTCCGAATCTAGCCACAAGTAATACAACAAAATCAATAAAGGCAAGATCAATTCCACAAGAAAACTACTAAATTAGAGCCAAAATCTGTAATCTACTCAAACCTGGCCCCCGGTCCCACGTCTCGAAATCTGAAAAAAGTCACAAAATCCGAAAGCCTATTCACATTCATCAAAATCCGACATTATTTGCCGCTCCAAAACCCCAAAACTCACTCTCCAATTTCCCAATCCTAACCCCCAATTTCACTTCAAAACCCCACTAATTAGATGAGAAATCAACGAAAAAACACCATAACTAAGGATAATTAGGCTCAAGGAACTTACTTCATTGATAACCCTCGAATTTCCTTTAAAAATCTCCTCAAAAGCTCCAAAGTTCGTGTTCAAAATTGTGAAAAATGAGAAGAATTCCCGAAGTCCTCTATTTAAAAAATCTCCTCAAAAGCTCTAAAGTTCGTGTTCAAAATTGTGAAAAATGAGAAGAATTCCCGAAGTCCTCTATTTATGCCTTCTGCCCAACGTAACCGCATTTGCGGGGCCGCATCTGCGGACCAAGCTCCGATTTTGCGGTAATTCACTTAAATCCCTACGACCACTTCTGCGACTAATCGCAGGTGCGGAAACCACCTCGCATCTGCGACCCCCTTCTCGCACCTGCGCCTGCCTGCCCGCATCTGCGACTCTCGCAGGTGCAGGAATATCTTCGCACCTGAGGTTCCTGCCCAGGTCCTTCATGGCTGCATCTACGGCTCCTCAGTCGCTCCTGCAGGCTCGCACCTGTGGCTCCCACTCCGCAGGTGCGGAAAACACTAGTAGCAACAGCTTCAAACTGCATTTCTTCAACTCCAAACCTTCCGTTAACCACCCGGAATCACCCCGAGGCTCTCGGGACCTCAACCAAACATACTAACACGTCCCATAACATCATACGAACTTAGTCGAACCCTCAAATCACTCAAAAAACAACAAAACACTAAATTACCCTCGGATTCAGGACTAAGAACTTCTAAACATCCAAATTTCGCAAAACGACGCCGAAACCTATCAAACCACGTCCGAATGACCTCAAATTTTACACACACGTAAAAAATGACACCACGAACCTACTCTAACTTTCGGAAATCCATTCCGAACCCAATATCAAATTTTCCACTACCGACCAAAATCGCCAAATTTTCAACTTCCGCCAATTCAAACCTAATTCTACTACAGACCTCCAAAACACATTCCGAATGCGCCACTAAGTCCAAAAATCACCTAACAGAACTAATGGACCATCAAAATTTAATTTCGAGATCGTTTTCACATAAGTCAACATCGAGTTGACTTCTCCAACTTAAGCTTTTAATAAAGAGACTAAGTGTCTAAATTTAAGCCACTCCGGACCCGAACCAACCAACCCGATAAAATATAATGCAGCTGTAAAGCACAAAAGAAGCAAAAAAGGGAGAATCGGAGTTATAACTCTCGAAACAACCGGTCGGATCGTATGGAAGCAAACCATAATTCCCTTGTATTCGTGAGTTGTTTCGTGCATATGTGGCGGACCATAACTGCCTGCTCATTGGATGGAAAGGAAACCCCCCCCCCCTCTGTATGTATGCCCTTTTTGCTTAGAAATTTTCTTGATATGCACTTAGTTACCTATATTATGAATGTTATACTACCTCTTACACTTGTAGTATTAAAGAATTTGAGCAACCAAGTCAAAACCTAATGTTATTGATGGAGTAGTCTTGGACCATTTAAAATCCTTTAAAAATCGTTGTGTAACCAACAAGGGACTAATGTAGCATTTTTTATCGCTTTCCTCGAACCTGTAACTTAATTGGTTCTTGAGACTAGAGAAAGAGGAGATCAACAAAGTACATTTTAAACTCAAAAGGCTAACGAGTGGATCTAAAGCGATATTAGTAGCTCGATAAACTGAATTGTTTGTTTGTGTATGAGAGAGAAAACACCACAGGAACTCGATAAGCTGAGTTGAGAGATAAAAGCCTAGAGTGATAGTATGATAGAGACATGAAGAGAGGAAGAAATTTGAAAATCCAATTTGGAACCTAAGGCTTTGCGCAGTGGCCGGTGGAGCATATAATGAACCGAATCAACTGAATCCTAACATTCCTGACACGAATTATAGATATATGTGCAAAATAATATTCCCTCGTTTAATTTGTTCGTCCTAATTTTACTTGACATAAAGTTTAATAAAGAAAGAAAAATGTGGTCTTTAATAAATCATAATATTTGTGTACAGTGACGAAGCTAGAAATTTTCCCAAGAGTGTTCAAATTCAAATGAAAATAAAAAAAATTCCTAATAAAGGGTGTTCAATGTGTTATATACCTCTAAAACGTTATATTTTACCTATGTACGCAATGTAATTTTTCGACGAAGAGTGGCCAATTGATCACCTTTATAACCATGCAGCTTCGTCACTATTTGTGTGGTTATAAAATTTTTTAAACCTGAGGTCTTTCACAATCCATAGTATTCGTATTGCTATAAATACTTAACATTAAAAATAATGAGAATATTCCGATTTTTTGCAATGAAATAAACGAAAGATAGTGGCAAAAAGAATTAAAAGGGATGGGGTACTAAAATTTGAACTCGTTATTTTAAAGGTATCATTGGTTCAATAGTAGAACTTGAAGGTTACTACCAAAGAATATGGCGAGATGGATAAAAATGTTATATGCTTCACTTAACCATAGATTTTGAGTTCGAACACTGATTCAATTTCTACTTCTACATATGAAGAAGTTACAAATTTATTTTTCTTCCCACAATAGTAAAATAACTTTTGCTACTACTTATAATAACTTACATTATTTAAAAAAAATTTCATATGCGGCCCATTTTTCAATTTAAAAGTTATTAGGAGCAACTAATATCAAAGTTTCAATTACCATTTATTTGTTTCTTTACGTGAAAAATAAATTTAATTTTTTATATAAGTAAGTGTCTATCTCCCCATACCACATTTATGGGATTATACTGGATTCATTGTTGTTCTTGTTCTTGTTGTTGTTATATAAGTAAGTGTAATTGTTGGGATATACTGTTAACCATCAAAAACCCAATTTATATGCCCCCTTTCTTTATTTAAGGAGATTCTATCCAATTATCAGCCCCGATGCGGAAAGGAGTAAAGAAAGAAGTGCGGTTTAGATATAGTATTATATTTTATTCTTTATGAAATAATTATTTAATTGATTTATTCAATTCAATAAAGTATTATTTTAAATAGATCATTTGTTACATGTGTGTCCTTTAGTTAAGTAGTAGGCAATTTAGTGTATGGAGTCTTGGCTCAGGCACATAAGAGTAAATTATCGGTTCTCATAATTAATAAACTACGTTCACAATCGAAGATATTGTTGGGCGAAATATCTTGATGATTGTAGAATTAAAGTATAATTTATCTTGATTATGAGTGTGGTTTTGCTCCAACTTCTTGTGCTAGTATATTTAGTATATATTGAACGGATCAAGTAGAGAAAAGATATTTTGTACTGATATATATATATATATATATATATATATATATATATATATATATTTTTTATTTTTTTTAATCCTCTGTTCATCTCTTCTTTCCAACTTTTTAAAAAAGTAAATATTTTCTTAACACTTTTTTCTTTAACCTCACCCTGACCACAGTTAAATATATATACCCATTTGATCACCCTTGTGATAATTTGTTGGGCTTAACTTTAACTGATATCTCCTAGGAATTTATAGGTTAATCCATCAAAATTGTTAAGAATCTGGAAAGAGAATCATATACTAAGAGTGATTTTTAGAATATTAACAAACTAACATAAATACATATATAAACATAAAGCTGTAAAAATAGGGGTAATATCCAGAAACATAATTAACAATAACTTACATGTTTACAGGAGAGGAATTTCCCTTTCGGAAACCCGAAAAACTTTACTGAACTTGAGAATTAAAAACTTGCACTCTGAAGCATACAATTTTATTTATTTTACAACCCTGATATAGGAGCTACTAAGGAGTACATCATTTAGATAGGTGGTATAATACAAGGTGTTTGGATGTTGGGTGATGAAAGGAAGAAGGGGGTATTGGAGCTTTTTTCTTGAGAAAGATGTTGTTGATGTTGTTCTTGTTGTTGTGACTTCCTTCTTCATTCTTGTTCTTTATATAGCCAAGTCTTTGAAGCGGATTTTTAGCGTATTTAAAACATCTTCAGAAATCTTTGTTTTCTAGCCCTTGTCGGGTACTTCACTGGGTCCCATCGTCACATGGCTTGAGCAGAGATTCCTTTTTATTTTTTAATTATGTAATTATTTTTTTCACTCAAACACCCCAAAGTCTTTTCAACACTACTTTATGTCATTCTTAGTTGCATTATTGCTACTTTTTCTTTTTCCTCTTTTGTCTTGTTCTTCCCAGTATTGCTGACTACTATTTGATTCTTCAGTGTCCAGATTAATTCTCCTGTTTACTTATATGTATCAAGAATTCTTTTTCTACGTATCAAGATTGTGTAGGGCTATTGAGTCAAAACCCATTCCCGAATCATCATATGGGTCTTGAGCATTTTGATAGTTTAGGTTTTCATCTTCGTAATTGTCTTCGTCTTCTGATTTTTCTAGACTAGGATTTTCAACCATATATTTGTCCTGCTTTTCTTTTTCTTGGAAGAATTTTTCTAGCGTCTGTTTAATTATTTATTTAATTTTCTCATTTTTATCTTTTTTGAATTCATGCCTTTCCTTTTTAATGCTTCTCCTTGTATCAATGTTCTGAGTAGTCTTCACCTCGATGAGCTTGATGATCCTTCATCTTCAATTTTCGGCAAAGTGACAGCCATAAACGGATTTGATAAGTCTTTACCGGCTACCGTTTGAACCGGACTAGCTGTATCTCTATCCGATACAGTGGATCTTGTTACATTCATTAGGGAATGTACATCCTTCTTATCCATTTTTTCTTGAGATGGAGAACTCATTTCCTGGTCTTGTTGTGGAATGACCTGTGTCTGGGATTGTAGCAATTCGAATTTTAGCGCTTGTATTTTATGTTCTAATGTCTTCACTTGCTCCATTAGTCTTGCTTTTTCTTGTGTCAAAATTTCACTCTTCTGGTTTAGTCTCTTGAAGGCTTCAGTCATCGAAGAGCAGTAATCGCAGAAAATTATTTTATCTGTGTCTTTTTGGATATTATATTGTGGGATTTTTTCTGAGTTTTGTCTGAGTGCTGGAGAAATATAATAATTTGGTCCTAATACACCTCGTGCATAGTCTAATGCTTTAGTAAAATTATTAAAGCCTTTGAAAAGAGTTTTTTCCAAATCTTTAATAGAATCTATTACTTCTAACCATGTCTGAAAAACACCATTTGTCTTTCTTGATTTTTGTTTGTACAATATTGGCATAAAGCATTTATGGCTTCTATAAAATATTTAATGTATTTTTTATTATATGCTATCCATAAATTATCGATCAAACACCTCTGTGGTCTATCTATGACGCACTCTGATAATATTCTAAATGACAAGTTCGATGGAGGAAAAAATATTAAGTTATGTTTTTCAAAATTTATTCTTTCCATACTATTCTGTTCTACTAGAGATTGTGGCTTAAATTGAAGATTACCTAACATTGTCTGAAAATATCTGTCTGAGGGTGAGGCTTGAACGCCTTTTCCCTTACCTTCATTCTTGAGAACTGTTGGTCTCATGCTGTAAAGGTATAACATATTTATTAGTTGACCGTAATTTTTAACCTACTTAACTGATCTTCTATGTTATTATCTTTTCCTTTAAATATGAGGTTATAAATTGATATAGTATCAATGAAATTTAACCATCTTCTTCTACCGCTATTTTTCTCATTTATCTTTTGGTGAAACTTAACTATGGCTTCACAATCAGTTCTTATTAATATTTCTTGTTTGTTAATATATATAATCTGAAACTATTTAACCCATATATCACAGCTAATATTTCTGCATCTATACTACTCATATTCCCTTTTTCTTTATATTTACCACTTTGATAAGCACATATTTTTTCTGTGCTTTTATCACTATACTTATTGGGTTTGGCTTTTAAGACTGCTCCCCATCCTTCAAAACTTCCATCTGTTTCTATAATTAAGTAATATGATTCTAATGGCATGTTTAAGTCAGGAATATTTTTTATTTTTTCCTTAATTTTTTGTACTAATTTTATATCTCCGATTTTAAAATGTCTTTGTCATGTAGAGCCTGACTTAGCATATAGAGGTCCTGCTATTTTTCCTAGATCCTTTATAAAATTTCTTGCATAATTTACTATACCTAGGAACCTTTGTAATTCTTTATGTAACGACCCGACCGGTCGTTTCACGTTATCGGACACTGTTTCCCTAAATGAAACTTCCCATAGTGGTTTATTGAGATTTATGACTTGCGGGGACGGGTGGTTCAGTATTCGGAAGTGTTTAGAGTGATATAGGAACACTTGGTTCCTTAAGGTTAGCCTTTAAGGCCAAGTTTGACTTCGGTCAATATTTTGAGTAAACGACATCGGAATCGAGTTTCTACGGTCAACATTTTGAGTAAACGACATCGGAATCGAGTTTCTACGGTTCTGGTAGCTTTGTATAATGATTTCAGACTTGGGCGTATGTTCGGAACGGGTTTTGGATGACCCAGGGGCGTTTCGGCACGCAATATCAAAACTTGAGTTTCCTTAAGTTTAAAATTTGGTTTGGAACGTGTCTTTGTATTATCGAGGTCCGAACGGAATTCCGAGATCGAAAATAGTTCCGTTATGTCATTTATGACTTGCTTGCAAAATTTGGTGTCATTCTGAGTAGTATAGGTCGGTTCAACGCATTGGTATCTAATTCAAGAACTTGAGGTTCTTAAGTTTTGATTCTAAAGGGTTTGAAGTGTGATTTTGAGTTTTTGCGTTGTTTTGTGTGTTCCAAAGGCTCGAGCGAGTCCGTATTATGATTTGGGACTTGTTGGTACATTTGGACGGGGGCTCGGGTGGGCCTGGGTGCCTCTCGGGCACCAAACAAGGCCAAAAACCAGCTGAAACAGTTGCTGGTGCACCTGATCTGGTGTGACCGCAGGTGCGGTTGCTCAGTCGCAGGTGCGACCCCAGGTGGGCTGCCCAGTTCTCGCAGGTGCGGGCCCTTTCCTCGCAGGTGAGGAGCCGCAGGTGTGGACTCCTGCCTGCAGATGCGAGCCTAGGCCCCTTGCCCCTCTTTCGCAGGTGAGAGTCCTTTCTCGCAGGCGCGAGACCGCAGGTGCGTCGAGCCGCAGGTGCGGAAATCCCTGTAGGCAGTGAGGTCTTTAAATGCGGGATTATCCCATTTTCACTCTATTTTCTTCCACCATAGACGATCTTGAGAGCTTGGAAAAGAGTCTCACGACCTAGCTATTAAAAGGTAAGTGAATTCTATCCTAAAGTTAGTTAATGCATGATTTCCTAGTTGAATTAACTACCTAATTAGTGAAAAATCAAGGATTTGAGTAGTAGCCTAGGGCTTTATGAAAATTTAGAGAATTTCCCGTTAATTAGCCATGAAATCATACAAAAATTATATATTAATGATCCTTAGGTTACGGGTAATCGATTCCTTCGAAAATTTCCGGAATCCGAGCATGTAGGCCCCGGGGGTGTATTTTTGGATTTCTTCAAGAATGATGAATTGACTAATTAAGTAGGAGAATTCCATGCTTTGAGTATAATTTGATATATTTACGTAACATTTGATTAGTTTCGAGTCCTTGGGAGATGAGTTTGAAGTTTCGGGCGCGTTCTTGGTCCGGGAAGTAGATTCGACACGAGGCGAGTCTCCTTTCTAACCTTCTAAGAGGGAATTGTCCCCATAGGTGATTATAAATGGTTGTTTGTCCTTATTTGCGGGGGCTATGCACGCACGAAGTGACGATAGTCCGTGCGTAGCTACTATTATGTCTTGTCGGGTAGTTTAGGACTCACAAGCATGCTTTATGTGTTGTATCTGTGATCTTGCATATGGTCTAAGTAGTCTAATATCCTAGAATCTCACATGTGAAGTCCTAAGAAGTTATGATTTGAAGTTGACATTATTAAATTCTCATCCTGTCAGCATGTTCCCTGTAAATTATCTGGAATCTCCTGCTAATCATGTATTTATACGGGAACCCGAGTCGCAATGATTCACGAGCGAGATAGTCCTAGTATTATATTAACCCGAGTCGCATGAATGATTCACGAGCGGGGTAGTCTTAGTATTATATTAACCGTGTCGCATGTTCGATTCACGAGCGGGGCAGATAGATGCATCTATGGTTCGGGCCGTTCGACCCTCGGTAGTGCACATTTACTTTTTACGTCGTAACAGCCGTACGTTCATAGCCTGTTATATGTTTGGTAATTTATGAGAAGCCCTGTAATTGTAACTGTTGATTTTATGAAAGAAAGAAGGTTAAGCAGCTTGTATGACATGGAAAGGGATGGCGTGAGGGTACTAAAGATTGTTATCTGATGCTCATTTCCTTATTACTGTTCATTACTGCTATTATTGATTAGCCTGTATTCATTTCATATTGTATGACTGATGCGAGGCTAGAATTCATGGTTTAACATGTTATATGCCCTATATTTTATGTGCGTTAATGATAAAAATACACTTTTTATGTGCATAATAGAGTCTATTTCATGTGTAGGTGAATTGGAGATGGAAACCGAGCTAAATGGATGCAAATACATCGAAAATACGCTCAAGAGGCGAGGAGGAGTGCACCGGGCTATAGATGGGCGCCAGAGCCCAAATGCCTGGCCCTGCCTGGTGTTAGCCAGGAGTTAGAGTCTAAACGCCAGCCCTAGCCAGGCGTTAGCCAGGCGTTGGAGTCCAAACGCCAGCCCTAGCCTGGC